>JAEIFV010000749.1:0-152789 GCA_018904265.1 Lordiphosa collinella
CAATCTTGCAGCCAGCGGAGCAGATGGCGAGATGAAGACATTTCTCATATGTCTGTGACTGCCTGCCTGTCTGTCCGTCTGTTTGTCTGTCTGATGCCTCAAGCGTTTAAGGATAACTCGCCTGGCTGTGATTTCTGTGGCAAACAGTGGGAATGTTTGCCCCCCACCCTTCCCACTACCCTAAGAGATTTGTTTGTTTGTTTGTCGCATTTTATCGTTTGCCTTTTTATGGCCAGCCATTTTTTTATCGCTTAACGTGGCTTCCTCTTGCTCTGCCCTCGTAGTTTATCCTCGAGCGACGTTTTGTAACAATTTTATTGTTTTTGTGCCGCCATCGCCTGGAGTTGGCTTTTGTGCAGCTTTATCTTGGCCAGCACCGGGAGACAGGCAGAGAGATAGGAGATAGGCCGCTGGAGCTAAAAATGCTGTGTGGTTTGTCAGAGCTTTTCGATAAGCTCGTCGAAGGGGGAAAAGGCTGCCGAGCGATTTGTTGTCTGAAAAATGAACTCAAAATTAAATCAAGCAGCAACAGAAATAAGAGGCGAAAACACGACCCATATTTTCGAGGATGCACAACTGCAGGCAGGCTGGCAGCCAGGCTAGGCACGTGCCTTCAAGTAGGCAACCAATTGGTGCTGCCTAGGCGTAGTTCAAGTCACACATCGTCCTGGCAAACAGCTTGAGACGCCAACTGCATTTCCACTCCGCTGCCTGCCTCGTTGACTTGATTTTTATACGATTTTTGGCTTATTTCACAATTTTTAGGTTGAGGACCCAGGCACGTTTCAGCCAAAGGCCAAAGAGCCTCATCAATATTATGAGTTTTCCTGACTTGGCTCTGTCGTTGAGGGAAATGAAATTATGATGCAGTAAATTTTATGCCAAAACAAGTTGAAGGGCGGCGGCGGGGGGGGGATGGAAAAAAGCCAATCCAAACGAAGGAAATTCCGACTTTGAGTGACAATGAAAATGTGCAGCAAGCGACTGTCAGTTGTTGCCTGTCAAAGTGAGAGGCATTGAAGTTGAAGTGGATTTCCCTTGACGCGCGCACCGTTATAACAACTGGCAAAAGGCAAATGAAGCGAGGCTAAAGCAACGCCCTAAAGTATGCAACGGCAAACAAAAAACACACACTTTATCACACTTTGCTTTGTTGTCCCTGGTTTTGCTGCTGTTTTGCGGCAACATCTGCCAACTTCTTGCAGTATTTTTTTCAACACTTCTTCGTCCTTTCGCTTTATTGGCTTTGAAGCCAAACTCTAAAAACTGGTGTCATAAGCTGCATGTTAACTTTTCTTGTTAAAGTTTTTTCTCTCAGCCCCATGTGTGTGTGAAACGTGCAGTAAATTCTCCTGCCATTCGGCTTAAGCTTGCTGAAAATCATATCAAGTAATAAAACGAGAGAACTGTTATCTAAGGGAAGAATGGAACATTTTGTTGGATGGAGCCACTCCCCGAAATCAATCAAAAGGCAATCACATCTCCTTCCCTTTCTTCAGGTAGCTAATGGCAACACCTTTGGCATGCTTGATTAAATTTCATGTGAAACAGGAACAGAAAAATAGCATTGATTCATGTGTGCATATAAATCAAACTAACAACAGGACTAGGCCTGCTCAAGAGTCGTCATAAATTATGAGTTATAAGGCGTCAACCTGGCGTGTAATGTGTTCCAAATGTGATAAGAGCTCTTCAATAAATGAGAACAAGTGTTTTGTATTGCCCTATTGGGCAGTTAACAATGGAACTTAATCTGAACGATAAATTTGATTTGGTTCCTAAATTTTAGTGCATAGATCAAAGTATTATGATTTATTGTTTGGGAAAAGGGGATGTGTTTGTTTTTCTTTATAACTGACGATGTTCATCGACAAATAACAGATCACAAGGCCAGTCATAGAGTGTTGGTGGTCTGAATTTAGGAAATTCTTGGTTTTTTATATCCAGTTGTAACGGGTCACTGCCTTATCGGTAGACATGCAGCACACCTAGGAGTCGCTCACACTGACTTCTGCAAATGCTGCAAGTGTGAGGAATAGAAGGAAACAATACTGCACTTAATAAGAGGAGACTTAAAACACTTGGTTACTCCTTTCTACCAACCACTCGGAACTATCTGAGATTGAGATTCCGTGTCTACTAAAATTTTTTCTCGGGATCGGGAGGAACCCCCGGTTTAATTAGGGAATATATATGGTATCGCAATGGGCCTATCTTGGCCTAAGAGAATGGGCAATTTATTGTCCCAAGCCATCTCAACCTAACCTATGTCCAATTGTACGTGGCATGTTCACGTGTCGTCAAAGGGGTTTCACAGATGCAAAATACGTAGTACCTTTATCAAACAGCCAGACTCAGGAAGCTGCTCTCTAAGCAGCCACCAATGCAGAGTAAACTCAAAACAGATGAAGGTCACTGGATAGAAAGCAGGAAGGAAGCAACATGCGCTCTTTTCGATGCGCACTTCCCGGGCTGCACTATAGTCACCGAACGAAATACGCTTCAGGACCTAAACTCTCAACAAAACGACATTCCAACCAACTTGATTACTCCAGGAAAAATCCGATGGGCGATTGACTCGTTCGCGAGCTACAAATCCCCCGGACTGGATGGTATGATTCCCGCCATGTTGAAAACGACCAAGGCCCTGAGGTGGGGCTATGTACCTGTGGCCTGGAGGAGAGCACGTATTCCTGCCTTAAGCGGGAAAATGCTGTCACGTGCAGCCAAAAGACTGCTTAAAACAATGGAAAAATTACTAGACCTCCACATAAGAGAGGACATGAACCTGACCTTGGAGAAAAACCAACGTGCATATACGAAAGGGAAATCGGTGGACACAGCGCTACACTCCCTAGTAGCCACCATCGAGAAAGCACTGTACCAGCAAGAGTTTGCCTTAGAGGCATTCCTCAATATATCTGGTGCATTTAACAATGTCTCCACAGAGGCGTTAATACGAAACCTAAGAGCAATATCCCTACACAAGGCACTGGATTCGTGGATATACAACCTACAACCTATGACAAAAAAGGCACACGGTGGCACGCCTCAGGGCGGAGTACTGTCACCCCTTTATGGAATATTGTGGTCAACGAACTATTACAAAAATTTCGCAGGAAATCACCTAAGATAACCGCATATGCCGACGACATAAGCATAATTATCGTGGGAAAATGTCTATCGACTCTGAGCATGACGTTACACTTAAAGTGATACCAAAATGGGCCACAGAAGCCGGACTTAGTATCAATGCGGAGAAGACGGACCTCATTCTCTTTACCAAGAGAAACAAGGTACCGCGAAAGACTCCACTAACGCCACAGAACAACGTTAAATACCTTGGAGTAGTAATCGACAGTATACTGTCGTGGAGGCCGAATGTAGAAGAAAGTGTGAAAAAGGCGACCAATGCATCACACACCCAGAAAAATTTCTTTCTAAAAAGGGCCAAAATCGCCCTAAAATTGAGAAAATCTCCCTTATTTTTGCGCCTAGGGTTAACTATCTTTACTTTTAGAAAAGGCTTTCTACAAAAAATACAACTTTATTTTTCTTGAAACAAGGGTTTTGTGTTAATCAAATTTAGAAAACAATTTCTCAAATATATAAAGCCGTTTCACACAAAAGAGAAATTTTAAAGGGGGGTGTGGGGGGTGAAGAGTTGCTGCTGCTGCTCCGCACCCACACAAGCAAGCTGTGATAACTTTTTTAAATATAATTTTTTTTTATTTTATTTTTTACTTACCCTTACTGGGATTGGAACTCAGGTCTTCGGCACTCTAACCACGAACGACGGACATATTAAAGCTCACGGATACAACAGTGTCGCGCGAGACGGTGGCGAAATGACAGTAAAGAATGCAATCAAGACCGGTGGTAGAATGGCAAGACATTTGCCGTGCAGCCGCCAGGTCGTGGGTTCGAATCCCAATCAAGGCATTGACATACAAATTATTTTTATTTTCTCTTTTTTTTTTTTTTTTGTTTTTTAGTTTTGTTGTTTTTAAAATTTTCTATATTTTTCCGATATTTTTTACAATGCACTGAGGTCTCAAATACATTCTTTCGTCAAACGCGAAGCTCGTTACTGCAAGCATCTTTCCTAAAATTTAGGAAATTATTTTCTTGTTTTTAGGTAAAGACGAGTGCATCGTATTTTCTTTTTTTGGTAAAGACGTGCTCGTTTTTTTTTTTGGTAAAGACAAGTGCATCGTTTTTTCTTATTTTAAGGACATTTTTTTCTCAATTTTAGGGCTTTTTATTTTAATGGTTAGTTTTTTTTAAAATTCAGGTCAAAATTTCACCAATTTAGGAAAATTTTCTTAAATTAAGGGCAAAACCATTTTATGGCTAGATTTTCTTAAATCTAAGATAAAAATTTTCTGAGTGCAGAAGATGCTGAGCAGCACTTGGGGCCTGTCACCAAACCTGATGCTTTGGCTCTTCATTTCAATAATACGCCCGATACTGCTGCACGGTATACTGGTATGGTGGCAAGCTACGGAGAAATCCACATAGCTAAAGCTGATGGAGAGGACACAGCGACAGGCATTGATTTGTATAACGGGGGCGCTGAGGTCCACTCCAACCAAAGCATTAGAATACATTCTAGGTGTCAACCCCCTGGGCATCCAAGCGCGCCTTCTTGCACAAAAGACGGCTTCAACGTCTATACGCTATGGACACAATATATTTGGCAGAGAGCATGGATTACATTATCCCGAAACGCAACTATACATACACACCAGCGCTATTGGGACCAGAAGACTGGCGTACAGGACTGGCCCAAGAAGCAACACATTTCTTTATAGACGGCTCGAAGATGGACTTAGGAGTCGGAGACGCCGTATACTGTGAAGTGCCAGAAATGAAGCTCTCATACAAACTGCCAAACCAGTGCACCATATTCCAGGCGGAAGTCTTCGCAATAAGGAAGGCAGCAGAGCTGGCAGAAACACACGCTCCAAATAACCAAATAAACATCTACGTAGACAGCCAAGCGGCAATCAAGGCAATGCAGGGACACTCCATCAATTTCAAGAATGTCCTGGCGTGCAGAGAAGCAATAGATTCCTTTTGCACCTCGAGGAGGGTGCAAATCTTTAGGACTCCCAGCCACCAGTGCATCGATGGAACTGAGATGGCAGAGAGTCTGGCTAAGGCCGGAGTCGAACTCGGCCAAGAAGAAACTCAGAACATACCTACCTGCATTCATACGCTAAATAGCAAGATGGAAGAGATAGCAGAGAAAGAAGCAGAGGTATGTGTAAGAAAAGAGATAAAAAACTAACGCACTATCTGCTACAGCTTCCAAGAAGAGACTGTAGACTACTCATAGGCATACTTACGGGACACTGCCTAGCAGCCGCGTACGCGATAAAGCTTGGCATTACGACAGAGGGCACCTGCAGAAAATGCAAGGAAACTGGAGTTGTAAAATTATAAGAACACAACATTTTCTTTTCCCCAGTCACCCCAACGAAAAGGTAGAAAAATCAAAAAATATTACCCTCCCCTTTACGGGGAGGACCGGGGAAAAAATTTTTTACGTTCGCCAAAACTGCAACTATCCTACAGGATTTTTTAAAGACAATGGAATTCGTAACTCAAGCTTAGCCAAAAAGATATCACTACTTTGGTGAGGCGCAGCGGCTTCGCGGCCGCTGCCGTTCAAGAGGTCGTGGGTTCGGAACAAGTAATGAGATGTTTTTTCTTTGAATAAACTTTCATAACAGATACCTATTTTTATTTAATGACTAACCATTGATTGATAACCTAAAACTTTTGTTAAATTGGAAATAGTTTAGACCAACGGCCTCTAATCATGTCCATAGGAAATAAAATGACATTTTTTTGCCATTTTGCCAAATTTGATTATAATCAATTATCATTATTTATTGATCCTATTGTACACAAGAGATACATGTAAAATATTAATATCAATAAGTTTATTTTAAACAGTAAGCTCTTCACTCAAATTAATTTGTCAACACCTGCCGTTGCTGTCTGAGTCCGCCGGGAGGCAATTCGAGCGAATTCATCAATTTTCTATTTTAATGCTTTCCATTCGCTTCCTTTGCCGCAGCTAAGCCAATTTCCAATGCTTTCATTGTCATTTCCGATATTTAAACAATTATAATTGTTAGTGTCGATGACACAGTCTTTGCTAATGACACAACACAACTCAGTTTCAGTTAGTTTTGGCCTGGCTCTTTCCGTTTTGACCATTTGGTTGCATTAGTTATTCGGGCATTTTAAGTGCTTTGGCATTTTGTGTTTAATCTGCACATTTGTTGCATAATTCATGGCGCTTCACAAGCTGAAATTGCAACGGCAATTTATAGTTGTTTGTTGTTGTTTGAGTGATGCACTGTACTGTCTCCCCCCCCCCCCCCCCTCTCCACGATGATTTGAATTTTAAATGCTGTAACTGTGGCCCCACTTTGCTTCATTTACACAAATTTATTTTATTAGCAAAGATCAAAGTGAATTGCCATCGCATTTCCTAACATTTTTCGTGTGTTTTCTTTGTGCTAGTTTCTGTGCTTTTGTTTTATTGTTTGTCTTGCCCAAGTGCTGGCAAACAGAATTTATTTGTCAATAAAGCTGTCACTTCATTACGCGCATTGTCCTTGGTCCTGTCGGTTGGGTGATAACTCACTCTGGCACTGCATTCCGCCCGCCCCCGCCCCCTCCCCCGCCCCTGTGCATGCAAACCATTTAACAATGTGCGAGCACCAATTGGCGTCCAGAAATATAAACTTGGATTATTGGTAAAACGAATGTACCTGCTTCAGCTCCTGCTCCTGTTCGCTCCGGCTCTCTGACATTAATGAATTTGGCGCTGTCAATACGGCCAACTACCAGGGTGAGCTAAGGGAGCTGGCGGGGGAGTGGAACTGCATTAAAACAACAAACGGGCGGAACAACCGAACCCGGATGTCCACACTGGATGACGATGACATTGGCTTGTCCGTGTGGAGACACCGTAGTCTGCCCGAAATTCGTGCGCATTACAATTTTCATTTTTGATGTCTATTGACAGAGTGATAAGGCTGCCAAGAGAATGGCGGGGTAGACGAATGGCGGCCACGTTTGGTAGCTGTCGTCACTGTTATTGCCAAACGTTTTAATTTTATACTCTCTCTCTCTAGAAGAGTTGATGACAAAACTACGTAATCTTTGGGCAGTTCTAAATGGAATTGATCAATTTTAGTCTATTTTAGCTGTGAAAACGTACTCTATACTTCGATAAAAGGGTTCAAAAATTACCCCAGATTGTGTTGTTTGTTAGTGAGACCTAAACCAAGCCTAGAGAGCAAGAGATCAAGTCCTCGACTCTGTGGTGGAAGCCAGAGAAAATCAATTTTGTTTCTTTAAACCAGCGATGTTCTTTCATAGCCCCCAGTGACCGAGCGCAATCGGCTATTTACACAGCCACGAGCCGAGCGCATGCCGAAGTCGGGCATATGAGCGTAAGCAGCGCTCTCTTTGCCTTCATTCGCTGCCCAGCCATCGTTGAGGGCAGTTCAAAGCTGGGCTGTGTCGCTTTGATATCGCACACCAATACACTCTCACTTGTTGGCCTCGCTCTTCTTGAACAACGCTGCTTTAAACCACTGCACATTGGTTAGGAAGCCTGAAAATGTGTCATCAAGTCCAAATATTGAGATATCGAATTGAAATTTGACGGACGAAGTATCTTGCTAAGGGACCTATTACACTTTCAAAATCGACTCTCGATTCAAAGTCTTTCAAAGTCTTTTTAAACATTATTTACTTTGAAATGTTTCTTAAAGGTGAAAAATCAGAAAAAAGGGATTAGTTGCACATTAATCTATACAACTTTGTGAACAACTTGTCGTTTTCAGTTAAGTGCAGCAGTCTGCAGCAAAAAAATTGTTCTCCACGAGACAAGATAACATTTGCCAGATTTTCGATATTATAACACACCAGAAAAACATACAATGTTCTATCAACATATGTATATTTGGCATAGCTGGCCGAATATTTTCTATATTTCCCATTTATTCTTTAATAAGTGGAGTCGATCAACATTTGCCAATGATTTTCGATAAGTCAAGAGTGCACTCAATCAGCTAACACAAGCTGCGCGCCAAACTTTAAGCAAAGACTTCAAATTTTTTTAGAATATTACAGACATTTCTCAACTTGTGAATGTTCAACTATAAAATCAATGTGATAAGACCATAAGCTGAGAGGTCGCTGTTGTATGAGAATCTTTGATGAATGGGAAAGCTTTTAAAACAATCTTAGAGATTAGCAAATCTACTCTAGGATCTTTGGTGATACCCAAGGTATTAAGAACTAAAATAAAGACCAGGGAACCTTCTATTGCGATCATCTTCGGAGCCCATTGGGTAAAGAACTTTCCAAGAGAACAATGGTCTTACTTTGTGTACCCAGACTTGGTGCATTATCGTGATTCAGAATCCACGATTTGTTTTTCCACAATTCCGATCGTTTGAGCCGTATTGCTTCACGCAAACGCTGCATTACTTCCTTGTAGTATTCCTTATTAACTGTACGACCTCTTGGCAGTTACCTATGATGCACCACACCTTTGTAATCAAAGAAAACAGTGAGCAAAGCCTTCACATTTGATCAAACTTGGCGTGCTTTTTTCGGTCTTGGCTCCATTGAGATGATTAGACCTTCGTTTCGATGTCATAACCATATAACCACATTTCGTCACCAGCTATGACCCGTTTGAGCATGTCGTCCACTGACGTCATTCAACAACTCCTGAGCGTTACTAATGCAACGTTGCTTTTGCTCAAAATTTAGTCAAAAATCGAAGAGCACACAAAAACGTGACTAACCTTTTCAATTTCCAAAAACAAACTACTAATCGAAATTGGCTGCTAATGCAAATATATGATCAACATATGTGTCCGAATATAACAAAAACAAAATATCGATAATCGAATATAAACAGCCCGCGAAAATTCAAAATTCACCTTTTCCTTTGAACACAACTCGTATGTTTGTATATTTGTATGTTTTTTCCTTATAGGCGACTAGACCGCTGAACTGATCTTAAGCAAATTTTCACAGTATGTTCAACTCGATCAGGAAAGAGCCATAAGCTATGTGTCATGTCTGTGAGCCGGTTCGAAAGCGGTTTAAAAGTGACTCAGAGCCATATCTCAGAAGTTATCAAAGAAGTGTACGCCTAGGCGTGCGACGTGCCTGCCTATAAGACAGTGACCCGTCAGGGCCCCAACCAGAAGTGATATGTGTTCCCTTCTGTTAGTACGTTTAATGTCGAATTCTGGCCACGTAAGTCTCGCTACCGCACAGGAGGAAAGGTTTTTCCATCGGTCCGTAGCGAGGCGCAGTGTTTCAGCTTTTTTGTGAAGCTTGTAGGTTGCCATAGGCATCCCTATCGTGCTCCTCTCTGAAAGGAGCTCGGTGGTTGTGCCTAGTCTGGCCAATGTGTCCGCAGACACGTTTCCAAATATGTTCCGGTGTCCAGGCACCCATATTAGATGAATACTGAAGTGACGGTCAATCTCATTTAGGGATGACGGCATTCAGTGAGCGTTTTAGCATTATTTCTGTAAGAGTCCAATGCTTTAAGGGCTGCTTGACTGTCCGAGTATATACATACGTTTCCTTCTTTTACCGTGAGTGTGCTAAGGTAAGTGGCAGCTTCCTGGATGGCTACCACCTCCGCTTGGTACACACTACAGTGATCAGGGAGACGGAACGATAGATTAAGGTCTAGGTTGGATGAGAAAACAACCACACCTACTTTATCTTACTTTATCTTAGAACCATCCGTAAAGATATTGATGGCGTTGGCTCTACTGTGGGGAAGGTTGTGCCACTCGTTTCGGTTTGGGATATAGACGTCGTATAATTTGTCGAACGTCGTTTGAGGTACACAATAGTCTGTATTTAACGGTATACCCGCTGGGTTATTGAGTATAGTTGAGTGCCCCTAATTACCCCCGTTCCAGGTATCGGATTCTCGCAGTCTTAAGGCTGTTATGACAGCCATCTGTCTTGCTACTATGTCTAGTAGTACGAGATGAAATATGGTGTTAAGTGCTTCCGTGGGTGTTGCGCTTCTCTGCACTTTGTTCATGTTATTCAGGACGAATTGTTTCCCGAATGCTGGCCACTAAACTAGTGATCCACACAGTAGTATAGGGCTTATTAAAGCCAATGTACTATAGTCGGGGAGAAACCCCATTTTCGGCCTATAGCCTTTTTGCATGAGAAAAGTGCAATGGTTGCCTTTCTTATGCGGCCATTTATGTTGTCATTCCAGAGTAGTTTCCTGTCCAGAATGACTCCCAAGTATTTGGCATTGTCACCAAACGCAAGGCTTACTCCATTGATCCTGGGAGGGACAAGTTTTGGAATTTTGTACTTCATGGTAAAAAGTACAAGTTTTGTTTTGGCTGGGTTCACGCCCAGTCCGCTAGATGTCGTCCACTGAGCTAGTGTTGCCAGTGCTGTCTGCATGAGGTCACACAGAGTTTGTGGGAATAGACCACATTCAAAGATAGCAATATCGTCCGCGTATGCCACCACCAAATGTCCTCCGTTTCCATGAGTCGAAGCAGTTGGCTAACTCTCACGATCCTTAGTAGCGGAGAGAAAACACCTCCTTGCGGGTTGCCACTGTTTACAAATCTGTGAGTCGTAACGCCTCCAAGTAGTGAATACACCGACCTGCTGGTTAGCAGTTGGTCAATGAATCCAATCAGAGGCATATCCGCTCCCACATTTGCCAAGGCAGGGGTGATGGCATTTGGTTGAACGTTACCCTCTAAGTCGAGAAATGCCACTAGAGAGCAGCTCCCCACTTCAAAAGATTTTTCAATCCTTGTGATCAGGGAATGCAGGGAGGTTTCATTAGACCGTCCCTTGCTGGCTATAAGTCTCTCAAGGGCTTTAAAGCAGCGAAGTTCAAGAAGAGCGAGGCCAAGAAGTGAGAGTGTATTGGTGTGCGATATTAAAGCGGCACAGCCCAGCTTTTAACTGCCCTTCTCGACGTCTGGGCATCGATTGCAAGCAAAGAGAGCGCTGCTTACGCTCGTATGCCCGATTTCGGCATACGCTCGGCTCGTGTGCTTGTAAATAGCTGATTGCACTCGGCCCCTGGGGGCTATGGAGGAACATTGCTGTTTTAAAGAGAAACGAAGATAGACTAATTGGCCTATAGCCGCGATTTTCAAGAAGAGCGAGGCCAAAAAGTGAGAGTGTATTGGTGTGCGATATCAAAGCGACACAGGCCAGCTTTGAACTGCTCTCAACGACGGCTGGGCAGCGAATGAAGGCAAAGAGAGCTCTGCTTACGCTCATATGTCCGATTTCAGCATGCGCTTTGCTCGTGTGCGTGTAAATAGCCGATTGCGGTTGGCCCCTGGAGGCTGTGGAGGAACATCGCTGACCTATAGTCGTTTGCTTTTACATGTGAGGGTTTACCTGCCTTCGATATGAAGACAACTTTCGTTTCTCTCCACCTAGTGCGAATGTAGTAGAACTTTAGACAGCTTACATAGATTATGTGAAGCCAGTTCATTGTATATCCAATGGTATGTTGTAATTGGGCAGGAAATACGCTATCAGGACCTGGCGACTTAAATGGTTCAAACGAGTCGATTTCCCACTTAATTCTGGTCGCTGTAAAAATGTATAGTTTTGTATTGTAAAGGCAAGTCGGTTGACCTAGCCCTTGCTGCTGAGCTTACGGAGCAATCAGGAAAGTGAGTGCTAAAAAGAAGGTCTAGAGAAGGTCTTCTTTTTGAATTAAACCTGACAAGGTTGGTGAGATAGCGAGGATCTTTCTAAGACGAGAAGCGTCAGAGGTAGATTCTATTTTACTACAGAAATGGGCCGCCAAAGGTTCGTTTAGCCAGCCTTATAGCTTTTTTGTACCTGTACCAAAGGTACATACGAGTATAATAAGTTTGTGCAAAGCCATGTCCGTCTGTCTGTCCGTATGAACGCACAGATCTCAGAGATGGTAAGAGATAGAGGTTTGACACGTATGGGACTTATGCTTCTTATACTTGCAGGCAGATCAAGTTTATTTTTATTTTTTGCCACGCCCCCTCCCGCCCCCCAAATTGGAAAAAACGTCATATCTCCCACAGTTTTATAGATAGAAGGTTCGTTCCTTCTGGACACATTTAGTAATTAGATTAATAATCGATCCGCCAAAGGAATGGTAGAGATCGGATGAACGGTTGTCGAGTTATAATGAAAACAAACCATTATGGGCAGCACCGGTCGCAACGGTGATGGGCAGCACTTCACAGGTACAGAGTATGTTATAGTCGGGCTTGACCGACTTTCTTCTTGTTGTTTATTTAACTCCCAAGGCGCTTGAACTGACCAACTGGTGCCAGCTCGCATAAGACAGAAGCGAGTGGCGGGCATTAAAAGCAGCGGCCGAGACCGTCAAACGGTTGTGATAGAAATATCGGGCCAAATAAGAAGAAGAAGAACTCCCAAGCGGTTGTTTGGTCGTTATGTTTGGCTATGTTGAAAGTATGCCTACTTTTTTTTCTGAGCTTTTCCAGCTCTGCAGACCACCATGGTGGTTTAAAGTTGGATTTTATTTCCAATCGAACGAGTCTTTGTACGCCGTGGTAAGCGTTTCTACAAGCTCGTCTATCTGTTTCCCCGTATTTGGTGTGAATGGTGATGACGTTTTTAGCATTTGGACCAACAGTTTATTATGAACCCTGTTGGGTGTTTACATAAGGAAGGCCAAGTCCTGTGAGGGTATACGAGCTTTGGTGTGCACTCAAAAGTACTGCCTTTTTTATAGTCCGTCCTGGACAAAAAACACCTTTCAATTTTTCGGCGGGAATTCGCTTAATTTTTATTTATCCCATTGGCTTCCCTCTTGCATGTTATGCTATTTGAACACCCAATTGACGGTGGAGAGGCAGTGGGCCGCTGGCCAGGGGAGTCAGACAGACTCAATTACGCGCATGTTTGTGCAATGAAAACTCAATTTAACTGACCGTTTTGACATTACACGACTTTAAGACTGTCTTGGACAGGCTTATGAAAATTTTCATTTACATTTAAAGCCAAATATTTGTCATTGGCCGTGCAAAGATTTCCATTTATAGTTGTTTTTTTTTTTTCAAACATTTAAAAATGCATAAATTTCGCAGTTCCGCTTGGCCAGCAACAAATGAAGTAATTAATTTCAATTAATTTGCATGGCCGAGCGGAAAAAAAATGTATTGGAAAATATTTACAGAGTATTTGATAATAAATGCATTTGGTTTTTGCAATCAAATATTCTTTGAAGTTGGGTCCATGAATAAATCAGTGGTACATGTATGGAGTTCGTTTTGGAATCACTTGACATTGCTAATTAAAATCGCCCAGAGAGTTGGTTAAGGTAGTAGCAACGCCCAGTTCCAGTTCCAGCTTCATTCAATTTGCAAATCAAATTTGAAAGCTGGTCCAAACATTTCACCTCACAACTCGTCTGGCAATTTTTGTGTTTACTTGTTAAGGGCAAAGTTTAGACGAGGGGGCGTGTCAACTCGTTGCCAACTCATGGCAATTAAAGCAATGCAAAAATAATAAAAAAAATAGCAAAAGTTGTGGAGAAAAAGCAGGAATATTCGCTCATTAAATTAAGTAATCGTTGAGGCGCAAGCAAGAGTTTTTCCACTAACTAAAGGAAAAAGCTGGAAATAAACAGTTGGTCTGGCGTTTGGCTTAAACTTCAACTTTTTGTCACCTGCAGACGACATAATTTTCTCAATTGTCCTGCTTGGAAATGCTGTCAATTCAGCGCTTTGTTTTCGAGCTAAGCGACTTACGAATTTTTTATTTTTTTATTTTGAAAACTCAACAACTTTTCGCACTTTCCTCACTTTTTACACTTTTCACACCTTTCGTGTTTCCTTTTTTGCCTTCTGCCGTTTCCTTTTTCACCACAAATTAGGGAAACTTTTTCGCCAAGCTGTGTGTGAGTGTGGGGCGGCGGCGGGGGGGCAACTTTATTAGCTGCTTGGCAGGTGGCCAACTGCAAAAATACATAAAAAGCCAAAGCTTCGCGGCTCTCAAAAGTATGCAGCAATTTTTGTTGCACTGGTCATGGCATTTTGGGTCTTGGTGAATTTTCAGTGGCTATTAATAGAGTCAGCAGCTGCGCTGCTGCTGCTGCTGCTGCCTCTTCCATTTAGTTCAAATAATGACCAGCAATTTTCACACTCACTTGAGCTGCCATCGATGTGTGCACACGCAGATACAGCAGGATGCGACATAATCCTCTCCAGCTTGTCATTCACAATTAGCCGCTTGACTAAAAATAAAAAACACTGCCAAGTGGGGGCAAGGTGTGTGTGTGTGTGTGGAGTGGCTAAAACGGGTTTGACAGCGCGTGACACACACACACACACAGACAAACCTGCTAGAGTGGGATGGAGCTGGCATTCGCTTAGCATATTTTTTGTAGCCTGAATCTCTTGTTAGCACAGACACACTTGGACACAGGGCTTGAAGTGTCCTTCAGTCTATTTGGATACTTTTGCATTTTCTACGTATTTTTTTTTTTTTTTGGTTTGTTGTTGTTGTTTTCCTGCTAAATGCGCTCTATTTTTATTATACAAAGTGAGAGAGGGACGGGAGATAGCAAAAAAGTGAGACAAAGCCACTCTGGCTAATGAAATGCAAACGCCAAGGCAAAAGAGTGTTTGTGAGATGTGTGTCTGTTTGTGTGTGTGTGGGGGTGAATATGAAAATAGCTGTAAAAAACAACAAAAATCTACAACTGCCATATTAATATTAATGTTTTCAGCTATGAGCAGGCAACCGCTCTAAGAAGACCAGAAATATGCGACTTAACGGATTTAACTTTAAGCGAAAACATTTCTAGATATGAAGAAACTAACAAAGAGTAAACCTTGCTTGCTGCATCATTTTTTCCTTAAAACTACATAAACTAAATCAAAATCAACATTCTGGATTGAAGATTACACAGGGAAAATCCCAAAATCCAAAACACTTTTTAATATTAGTGCAGCCCTGAAATCTTAGTATGGTTAAAGCTGCTTGACTATCTGTTGTAAGGAAGTGTTTCTTAGGCTGGGGTCGGTCTCAGTCTAGCCAGTATCACTTACAAACTTAATTTATTGAAGTGCTGGGACATAGGGGCATAGAGATGAGGGATCAAGCAAAAGTTGGTAAGACCGACCCGAAATGTTACTACAAATATAGGAAGGCAGCTCCATAAAGGTTTTCAAAAGGAATATTAGCATGGATATCTCTGAAAGGCAAAGGCCTAGTCTAAGGTCTATTTACATGACTTGGAAAACGTGGAAATTGCCAGAGTCACAGGTATGGAGAAAATTTTACTTTATTTAACAACTACTTTTTACAAATAAGCATACTGGGACACATGAAACCTATCGGAGATTTGATGACCCACCTACTCCCTGGTTCTACGCTGCAAGTCCAGTCTCCTCAGAGTTCCTAATGTTTGCTGCGGGGCAACCCCCCAGGCCCCCCCGTTTCTTTCCCACACCATTCTTTTATAGAACAAATTTTTGCGCTCCCGCCGTCCTGTTTAAGCCCCCTCGCTGGGGGAGAACCCGTATACAATCGTTTTCAGGTGCGTGTTCGCCCCCCTCCGGGCCTCCTCCCTGTTAGGGCCCCCCCCTCTTTCTTCCTTGCTAAGAACCTAAAACGGCCATGTCCACTAAGGAGCTGAGTTAGGAGAAAGTTCACCTCACCATGTTTCCTAGACAGCCATGGTGACAATATCGGGATTAGGCTATGGGTCCAGCGTCCCTTCGTGGATTGGTCCCACCGCTGTTGTCACTTCTCGATGCTCCGCTGCCTCGCTTCCTGCTGCTGTGTACCACTGTATGGTTGACTTGAGACACTCAACCGTGAAGCCCGGTACCTCTCGTTTGCTTCTGTGGCCAGCTCGTTAAGTGAAATCATCCCGGCAATGACCAAAGCAGCATCTTCCGACACCGTACGATTCGCAGAAGTAACCCTGAGCGCACTTAGACGGTACGCCCCACAGACGCCTTTTATGTAGCTAGAGTAAACCAAGGAGCTGTGCCATTTTGGCGCCGCGTGTAAGATCGTGGCCTTAGTTACACTCGCCAAAAGCCTTCTTCGCCCCTGTTTAGGACCGCGCGTGTTCAGCATGATCCTAGCTAAGGCGCTGCTTGACTTTGCTGCCTTCTCTCTGACGTAAGCCATATGTTCTCAGAAGCATAGCCTGGTGTCCAGCATTACTCCAAGGTATTTAATGGCTCTTTTGGATTTTATTGCGGTTCCATTGACTCTGACCCAGGCTGACTCCACCTTTTTCCGACTGCTAATTAGAACCGCCTCTGTCTTTTGCGCCGCAAGCTCGAGACCCGCCGCGCTAAACCACTGGTGGATGCGCTCAATACGTACGTTAGGACTCTACCAATGAAGTACGACCTGATGATTGCCTGGAGGTACGACGGAGCACCAAATTCACCTAGAGTGCTTAGGGATTCGGTTCCTGTCAGCGCTGTTAAACGCATTTTTCACGTCTAGGGTGACCACAAGACTGTACTCCTTAGATCCTCGTTTCCAGCTAGAGCCCTTAATAGCACTGCGTGCAATTGTAACCACCTTGTAAGCCACATATACTGCAGGTGACTAACTGGCCAGCATATTGGAAGACGAAGAAGTCGTACTCTGCTTTAAAACTATCAGAGCACATGTAAGGAGATACCCTGGATCATGTACTCTGAAAAGGGATGACGGGGAATGGGAGCTATGTTTAGGGCTCGCAGAGCCACATGCAAGGTGGAAACCTGGACCACGTGCCTTAGAAATGTCTGGCAAGGCAAGTGAAACTGAGCCGAATATACTTCAGGTGACAAGCATACTTGGAGACGAAGACTTTGTATTTGCAGTCCATGGGAAGTACAACCACGAACACCTGAGGAAGGCCCAGCAACCGGGTACAGCCTCACACTTGAAAAATTAAAGCATGTGGCCAGACAGGTGGTTCAGTTATTCTTCATATATTCTGGTTTTTATTTTACTCAAGTGTTCAATGGAAATGCCGCACCGAAAGTTATTTTCACAAAGGTAAAACCCTACGGCCAGCTTACCAGGTTTTCCCTGTGAGCTGGGCTAACACCTGCAGCCGCCTCCTGTTCACCGT
The DNA here is from genome assembly GCA_018904265.1 of Lordiphosa collinella. NCBI lineage: Eukaryota > Metazoa > Arthropoda > Insecta > Diptera > Drosophilidae > Lordiphosa > Lordiphosa collinella. The sequence continues at coordinate 17,177 of JAEIFV010000749.1, forward strand.
CTCGGCGTTGGGCACTTGTGTCCAGTTCCCGCGTGTCTCTCGTTCTATTCGCCTGGGTTCCTTGCTTGATGCGCCACACGTGGCTCGGCGCCGGCTTCGCTACTCTTCCTAGACTTAGATCTCCGCGCACACAACCTCTCGCTTTTTTGCTCAAAACCGCACTTCCGTCCGCCAAAAATGTGGCAGCGATCGTCGCTTCGCGAAAACTCCAAACTGTGTGACCAGAGCGGGTGGGTTAGTGATGACACTACGGTGAACTGGAACTGGTTCGTGATGGTGACTGCGCCGTCACACTGTGTAAATGGTGGCGTTCACCACCATAAATCGCTGACCGAAAATAGACTAATTTTGTTAGATATTGCTGATGAACGGGCGTGATATGCAATCATGATTGCTAATTTTCGTGATTGTGTTGGATGTAAATCAATCAAAGTATTTCTTTGTTAGATTGATTTGATTTTGTGATTGTTATCGATAGCAAACAACTGACAGCAATAAACAAAGAATTAATTTTGGTGAAAATTAAAACAAAATGGGCAAGAAATCGTCTTTGCTTTTTGCAGTTTGGATGTTGGCAAAACGGGAGTCCTTCTCATCAGTAGGTGGCCGTTTCGATATACCTAAAAGTCCTTAATGGAGTATCCAATGCTCTTAATCCAGGTGCAAACACCCACGCACACCGCGTCCCATTCACTGCGTCTCATTTGCTGCTTTAAATACATACGTCTCGCATGTCTGCCACACCACCGGCACCCGCTTGCCCAGCTCTGCCCTAAAGATAACTCGCTTCACCGAGGAGTGTATGACTTGTGCCTGCTCCGGTATGGTCTGCAGCACCTCCAGCATGATCCAGAGCTGCACATCTTCATTGACATTTTGTATACGCTGCTGCTGGAACGTATTGATCACCTCAATGTCACACAGCCAATCCTCCTGCAGCATGTGCACAATATAAGCTCCCAGTGCAATGCATAGACGATGCAACACAATCTTGGGTCCTCCCGCAAACTGTACAATGGTCTCGAGAGTTCGTGCTCTGAATCTTATCCAAATCGGTTGGGAGAGAGCTTTCCTTCGAGTTTATCATTCCTCAAACCTGGCCGCATCTGCAAGGCATTCTTCTCTTCGCTTAAAAGTAGCCAATCAGGGACAACCAAGTCGACACCGAAGAGGTCGAAATTTCGCCATATCGGAGTTTTTAACGACAGTCACATCCAATGTAATGGATTTTACTTAATGTTATTCATATTTTAATATTTTTTTTTATTTGCGGTCAAAAGTTCAAAACTTCCGCCAATAAAAAATATCGATAGTTTTGTTGGCTGCAAATTCTACCAAAAACCGTTCACCAGCAGCAAAATACTTTTTTTTATTGTTGATTTATGATTTATGTCGATCAAAAGTAGGCTAAGTTATTAGGCGGTCACCTGGATTCTTAGTACTCGATTCTAAATTATCGATAACCGAAATCTCTTAAACCTCGGTGGCTCACGATCAAGAAACTCAACTGCCCTCGTCTAAACCTTGTCTGAGGGTTTCGCTGTAGTCTCTTCGGTCACCATTTGAAATACTTTTCGATGTCTTTATCGTGATTTGGTCTAGATTTATATTGCGCTGTATCTAGATTACAGTGGAAGTACCTTAATATACTAGAAACTTTTGTGACTACTGACTTAATTATGTGACCAATAACTTAATTTATAAGTTTTTGTCTTGTGTCATCGGGATATTAAATAAAAAAACTAAAAATAAAAAAATTTGTTTAGCAGCTACAAGAAGTAACCATCCGATTTTCGCAGTTCCGACATATGTGCAGTGTGCAGCTAAAAGATATCTCTGTGCGAAATTTCAGCTCGATAGCTTCAAAACTGAGGGACTAGTTTGAGTAGAAACAGACTGATGGACGGACAAAGCTCAATCGACTCAGCTCGTCATGCTGATCAAGAATATATATACTTTATGTGGTCGGAGATAATTCCTTCGATGAGTTCCAAACTTCTGGACAAAACTCTAATACACTTTTCAAGTGTATAACAAGATTATGTAGAAAATTATGTGTTTTCCAAACTTCACTTCTTCAACTTTCATCAATGTATCGACCATTTGGAACAACCTTAAAATTTTCACAAGTATTTGAAACTTTGCAAAATTTTATCAAATTTGAAGTTGCTTGGCCACTTCTGGTCACGCCACAGCATGGCCAACATTTATCCCTCGCCCCACCACCGACCACTCAGCATATTGAATGCAATTTAATTGTCAACTATTTATAGTTGAAAATGTGTTTGCAAATGCTTTTGTGCAAAATGCCGCCAAGCGATAAAAATCAACAACAAATCAGCTTAAAACGTTTGACGTTGGCGTTGACACGCAACAGCAAACAACAAATAGCAACTATGCAAATGCGTAATTTTTTTTCGAAAGGCATCAACTTTTGGCAAAGGCTGTGCTTTGACAACTTACAAGCGCAAAGCTGGCATAATTTTATGCCTTTTCGACAAGGTTTGCCACGCCCACCCACAAATGCATCGATGTCTGTAAGTGCTGCGCTTAATTATTGTAAATCAACACTTGACTATTGAGTGATTTATCGATGTGGAAATGTGCTACAAGACAAGGTTGACTGGCTGAAGTTTGTGCTTACTTTGTATGACACAAAATTATTAAGAGGAAACAGTAGAAAATACTTTTGGCTTCCATAATTATAAACCAAGTTGGAGAACAGAGAATATAAACTGCAACTTTGGCAACCAGAACACAAATTGCAGATGGAGAAACACATTGCGGCAAAAACACAAACAGCAGACAGAGGAGCGAGTGGTGGGTAGTTCTTGGCAACAGGCAGGGCAAACCACCACAAAAGAGGGAGAGAGGGAGCCAAAATCAGAGCCAACAACAAAACACATTTTGCTGTATTTAAATGGATTTTGGCAACAAAATGGAGTTTAGACAACAACTCTAACTCCAAGTCCAACTCCAACTCAACCTCAAACTCCTATATAATGTCACTGCATATGTAAACTAAAGTCGTAGTTGGTTTCGTGTTTTGTGTTTATGTTTGCCAAAATGCTGGATTTCCATCCGCATTGCCCGCAAGAGCAAAGCCAGAGAACGAGAGAGAGGGAGACTCATGTCTATGCCTGATTTGGCTTGAGCTAACTGACTTTTGTGGTTTTAACTGCAAGAGGCAGCCACATTCCCAGTAAAGGCATTTAATAATTGCATTTTGAATTAAGTTTCCCGACTTAGAACTCATTAATTAATTAGCTTATTTTACAAGAATTAAACATTTTCGGAAGCTGTGAAATTCTGTCAGATTGACTGACATGTTATCTCCCTATTTTTGTACAGCGAAACTCTGTGAATTTACTCCCCTAGCTTGGTTACAAAAGGCAGATTGCCTGATAGAACACGTTTTAATTTAAACTCAACATACAAAGGCAGGTGAGGTGCAGGCGAAAAAAAAAACAGTTCTGGTAACCCAGCAAATGGTTTCAAATAAAAATGTGAACGCTGTTTGAGCTTAACAAATTTTTTCTATACGCCCTTTAAACTAGCTTACGCTCAACAGACACGTTGTAGTTGGTTCTTGACTAAAAAAAAACTTAGTGGAGTCAAAGTGTTAGGGATCTTTGACGCGGCAACACAGAAAGTAAAGTCAAAATAGTAACAGATCCATTAAGATTCTTTTAACTGACTAGTAAATATCTTTTGTAGACAACATTCATTTTCGTATCCTTTTCACAATTTTCAGCTCCTTTGGATGAAAATCTAAGATCAATTTAACATTTAATGCATATTTAAATTTCAAAAATAGGATAATTATTAATATTCAGTCCAAAGGAATATCAAAATCGTCTAATGGTCATTAACCACTATCCGTTTTTTCTCTCTGAGTACTTAAAGTAAGCCAAAATAATTTAGAGAAATCGCTTTCCAAATTGAATTAAGTACAAATCAGACCTACCAAGCCAATAGACTAGGAATTTCAATGATTAAGGATTGTCTGGCATTTGTCAAGCAACAACAACCCCAAAATAGAGAGGGAGAAAAACATTTTATTTCCAGTTCTGTAGGTTTCAGCGCGGAAGATAAGAGTGCGATTCTTCCTGAAGGCAAATCTTTAGTCTAGCGAAATCTCCTTTCAGAACTCTCAAAAGACTTTTAAAACAATTACCATTTTGGGAGGACTTTCAGTGATAAATTTTGATGCTTCATCTCCAAAATTAGAGTTAAGTAAGATAAGTCGGCATTGTACCGAATTCCAAATCGGTTTTCGTGTAAACGTTTGCATTTAAAATTTAGTCTTAAAAATAATATGAAAGATGACAAACATGTCAACTGTTACAAGATCATATTTGGCGAAAATCGGTATTTTTTAAACAAAACAAGGCAACAAAATTCGACTTTTTCCAGTATATTGAAGGGTAGGTAGTGATTCTAGATGATTTTCCTGATCGCTCAGCAGAGTTTTTCAGACCTGAGTGTCAAAAAACTCACCTGAGCAACTTGGTTCAGCACTTACACATGTCTGAGAAGCTTAGTTGACTCAGTTACAAAACCTGTGCGGTCAGCTCAATTTGAGCCAGTTCTATTACACCTAAGCGCTCAGCTGGGTAGGCTCAGACTCCTGTTTACACGGACTGACAGATATTCAGATACAAAACTCACCTGAGAGATTGGGTCGTGTTAATTGGGCTTAAGCAAGTCTGCGTTTTCAGAAATTGTCCATCACGTCGAGGTTTTTAGTAATTTAAGCTTAAAGTTGCTAAAAGTGCCTATTTTGACCCTTTTTATGAGCGTTTTTCGGGGAATCCATTTTTTTGTTTGGGCTCTCTTTGATACCATCGGAAAGTACCACTCCTTAGCTTTGAAATGAACTATCCCAAACAATTTTGCGATTTTTTTCAATTAGATATACCTCATTTAGCACTTTTTGGATTTTTGATTCTTAAGGGGGAAAAACACTTTGCGGAAAAAAATTTTCGACTTTTTTTTTTGCATATTTTTGTAGCTTGGATATTCAAAAATATCCCCCCAAAAGGATTTTCAAAAATTCGAAATAGTTTAGAAGATATAGTCCTTTTAATTAATGACCGATTTGCCTAGCAACTGCAAACTTTAAACGCGTTTATCTCGAAACCACGTTTTTCACACTGGTGGCCACGATTCAGAGGAAACCAGTGGACCGATTTTTGCTCCGGAAGGGCTTATACGACGCAGAATTGTCGTCGCTATCGTTTGGCCCCTCCAACTTTTGGATACCTATATTTTAAGTGTACTTTTTTACACTACACTACAAAAAAAAGGCCAAAAAAATTTTTTGTTTTCAAATGTCCGCCATTTTGTCAAAAAATTTTCAATTTTTTTTTTCGGAGGGCCGAACAATAGCCACATTAGTTCTAAACATAACCTCATTTTTCTTTTTTTTTCGGATCATCCCAAGTGCTGCAACCATGGTCACCATGTGGGCACCTTTTTTTTATTCATCATTTTTCGGAGGCCGATAACTTTCTAAACGGCCCTCATATTGACAAAAAAAAATTTTGTATTTTCCTTTCATTCATAAACTATTTAATAAAAAAAAACAAAAAATAAAAAAATCTTTTTATACTTTTTTTTTCTGGATTTTTTAAAAACCATCTACTTTTGCTCATCGCAAAGTGTGTTCCCCCCTTTAAACAGCTAAAAGAGGTATATCTTTTTTAAAAAAATGATGGTATCAAAGAGAGTACAAAAAATAATATGGATTCGCCGAAAAACGCTCCTAAAAAGGGACAAAATTGGCACATTTAGCAACTTTTGCATAATTTTCTTTATACCACACTGCAAACAGTGCATGTCTAGGAACTTTCGTTAAATAGTAAATAGGCAAGTATTGGCAGATAATATTGGTCGTCTTACTTTACCAATAATCTAAACAATTAAAAAAAAATTTAAGTTGGAGCGGGATCTGGCGATACTCATAAGATGCACGCTCCAAAAAAATGCCATATGGCCACTTAAACAACACAGCCCTAATTGTTAAGATATACAACGATTTACAAATAATGCACGTAATCAATGGTTACAAACACATTATAAGAACATAATAACAAACCTCTAAATCAAAAAGACACCTTTGGATTGTATGTAGCCCCACTTGTTAATTTTTTATCAATATTTTTGAAAGCTCCACTAATAGGCGCCAAATATTTTACTCTGAAACTGCAGTAACATATGTTTGGTTTGAACGCTCAGAGCTGTGAGATTATTGAACGCAAAACTAAGCGGTAAATAAAATAATGGTCAGTGAGGTATTAGTAATCGATAAAAAAAAATTAGTTTGAATGAATTTGAATGTTGAAATTTTTTCGCGCCAGACTGCCCATTTCGTCCAGTGTGCATAGGTACCATAGTTTTGAGGTGATAAATAATGAACACTTGACAAAGCGCCATATAGATGAGATAAAAGTGTATACTCAAAACAAACGTACCGTCATTGGATCATAAGAAATAGCAAAAAAAACATTAACAAATAAATCAATTTTGCTGAGGTATCAATTGTGTTGAAATTTGGACTTTTCCGCGCCGGATTGCCCATTTCGCCCTCCCGTTTGGGAGTTGGGTATTTTAATCTATTTTTGGATGGCCTTTGCGCTTGTGTTGAAACACGATTATTTATCGATCCACCAAAGAGTTGATATAGATGAGATCAACGATTTCTTTCAAGAGTGCATATAAATATGGCTCTCGAAAAATGCACACATATTGAACAACTGTTTAGTTTAATCAAAACTAGGATATTGTCCCAAGTGAGCTGCACCTGAACCACAGTGCGTCGCAAAGAGGCTTCAAATATTTTTTGTGTCTCTCATACGCAGTGTTTACATATTTTCACATATAAATTTTGTCTCCTATTTGCTTAAAGAACCGATTCAAAATGTTGACTCAATATTCCCCTGATATTCCATATTCCATATTACTAGATGGCCCGGCGAACTTCGTACCGACTAACCGTCAATCAATGTACTGATACCTTTTAGCTAAACTTAAAAGCGAACTGCAAGGCGAATTGAAAATTGAAATTGAAGGCTACACGGTTAGGATTGTCGAAATCCTCGGAATGAAAACTTTTCCACCTTTGAATTTTCTTTTTCATATCGTCGCGTGAATCATGTTGATCATCAGTTTTCTTATCACCAAATGCGTACCATTGCATAGTGTTGGTTTAGATTTCGAGCAATGATGAAAACCGAGCCAACCATTGAATTGTGCGTTGGTAAGACTCGCTCACATCCAAGGCTAATAAAGAATCAGTTGGACAGGTGGCTTCGTCTTCGTTTGTTACACAGTCAATGGATTTGTGGGAATGCAGTGTACCGACGATTTGATCCTCATCATTATTCCTAGTCGCTAAAATTGATTGGTTATAATGATGTTCGAGAATATTTTGTTGATTCGATGAGACAGAATTGAGAAATTAGGAAAGAAATCAATACGATCGATTCGCGATAGGAACACGGCCATTAACGATAGACTACAATTGCTAGGAGATACCTTGAGTCAATGGATCGTTCAGAAAATCAACACTCATGTTTGTTTGCCAGTTAAAGTTTCTTCACATAGCGCCACAGATTAAATAATTTGGGGCAAGCTTGAATTTTATCGGCTGCAGTCGATCTTGGAAGGACTGGCAAGTCGCCAGACAATAAATTCATTACGCCTCCAAAACTTCTCGAGTCAGTGCGCAGATCATTAAATGTTCGGTTAAATATTTCCCATGAGCGTTTGTGCGCCACTGTGCACTCATTCCAAAAGATGCTACTAAAACTTTGGCAATTGCGAAGTGTTTCGCATTGTTTCATATCAGTTGTTCATTAATTTAATGCTGAATAAGACTTTCGCCATTCTCCTAGCAAATTCCAAAAGAACAACGCTACCGCCATGTTGGAGCTCGCTCGAACAGTGAGCAAAATCTATGATAGGGAATGACTTCACATTTCTTCCGGGGCCATCATCAATTGCCTTCATTAATGTATCATAGACTTCCACATCATAGACTTGAGATTTGTGTAGTTCTGTCGACAAGTTGGATGTCCAATTTTCAATTTAAAGAAAATTTATGACTAACCTGGAGCTGGAACTAACTCAAACTGCCGCTAATACTAGTAGTATTTACATGTCTGGTATTGGTATATGGGTTTTGAGAGTTGTTTTGGGGGGAGGGTTTTGTTTTCTCCGAGTCGTATGAGTAATTTCTAGCAAAAAATGTATAAATACCACTTTTTTATTTAATACGTTGCCTTTTTTAAGGTTCGTTCCAATGTACACACAGGTGTGTGTCTGTGTTCATTAAGCAAATTTTGTAATTTTGGTAGGCAGTCTAATAAAATGCATACGCGGCGTATACGTGATATGAGCGGCTACAGCATTAGCAGTGGATAAATGTTAACTGCGTCGCTAATTAAGATTGAAGTTGCCGCAGTGCAAAACGAGCAGAAACAGCAGCAAAAACAGCAGCAGGAGAAGAGCTAATTTATTATGCCAAAAGTATGTTGTGGCAGCCCAGAGGGAATAGCAGCGAGTGATGGTTAGAGAGGAGTGGGAGCTGGGAAAATGTGTTTAGCTGCTTGTAGTTGCTGCTGCGTGTGTGTGTGTGTGTTTGTAGGTGTTGAAGTGCAGGTGTTAACTGTCTGGTTTAATGCGAATTTCTGTTGCTGATGCTCTTTACCGTCTCCTGCTGGGAGCATGTTTCACAATGTGGCTTTTCAATTTGCCTGTGGAAAATCAAATCCACTCATAAAACTAAAAATGAAAGAAGTTTGTATTGCCGCAAAATTCCCCAATGTTTTGCTAGCAATTTCCATAAAATTGTGGCATATTTTTGTTTTCAATTTTCAGAAAATCAAAGTCAATGCGAATCACCGCCTTTTGAGGTCAATTGTCGAACGGGAGGACGTGCTCAGGATATGCCTTCTATGCACTGCATTCTGTTTTAAAATAACTTGTTCTTCATTTTGTGCCTTTCTTCTTGCCGGGCTAACGAGGCTCGGTGCCAGGACTTTCCCCAGTCGAAATGTTCTGCTCCGATTGACCAAACAACAGGGCACGCATATTAAACAAGTGATGTGTTCTCTCTCTCTCTCCATCTCTCTGGTAAATAAATAATGTTGAACTCTCTGCGGCATTTGCAATCGCACAAAGCACTTTTGAGTCGAAACTTGGCAATCGTTTAGCTGCGCCAGTTTAATGAGTCGAGTATAATCATCTATCTATACAATATTTATAATTTTTTGTTGACCGTTGGTAATTAGTTTTGCACGTAGACATTTGTCCGTATGAAATATGTATTTAAGTTTCGTACACAGAGGACCGCACAAACAAAATTTTGTGAATAATTAAAACCTGACAATTATCGTGTGTCAGTTGACAATTAAAACATTTGCCATGTGCCATTGTTACGAGTTGTGAGTTTTTGTTTCACAAAATATGTAATTAAATATTTATTAAAAGTTATGCTCAGAGGGAGAAAAGGTAAAAGGGGGGAAGGACATCAATAATGATCTTCTCAGAGATGTTGTTGCTGACATGGCAACAAAAAGTTAACACAATTTTCTGCGTAAAGTTTCTTTTAATAAATAATTTTCACATTTTGCTTCAGGCCTTAAGGTCAATTATAATTTTGCCCAGAAGTATGAAACGCATAGATGGAATCATCTCCGACCACATAAAGTATATATATTCTTGATCAACATGACGAGCTGAGTCGATTGAGCTTTGTCCGTCCGTCTGTCTGTTTCTGCGCAAACTAGTCTCTTAGTTTTGAAGCTGTCGAGCTGAAAATTTGAATTGAGATATCTTTTAGCTGCACACTGCACATAAGTCGGAACCGCCGAAATCGGATGGTCACTTCTTGTAGCTGGATCGCGGTTTCGGTTCGAGTTTCGGTTCGATTCCAGACTAAGGTGAAGAAGTACTACAGAAAATTGAGATTATTGTTCAGTAGAGGACGTCAAATCAGTTATCAACTTTCAAGAAAAGAATGCAGTCTGGTGACAGGTATATACTTAAAGAGTTTGGACGGCAATTACGGTAGACTTACAGGAGTATATGTTTTGTAAAATTTGTGTCAAGTCATCCTTAAAGGTTATATCTTTCATTAGGATCAATTCGGTCTATCAGTCGATAGAGGGTCGGACTATAATTTTCTAAGGAAAATGAAATTAATAAGTATCATTGGCTAAAGGAAAGCGATTCATGTTTTAAAACTCATTAGTGTCACCATTCCGGCTTACCATTTCTGAAACGAAGCCGGTTCGGTTTCCGGCTCGGCTGGAAAAAACGGTTCGGCTAGGTTCGGCTCGGTTCAGAACCGGCTTGCAGCCCTGATTTAAACTTTGGCAAAGACGAAGTTAGCATTGCTTTCTCGTTTTTAAAGCAATGTACCTTATCCAACTGCACTCCAACTTTTTGTATGGCTTCTAAAAACACATTCACAGATATCCTCTTTTCAGGCATTTGTATAAGCTTGAAAAAACTAAACCAGTTCGTTGCCCAATTTATATAATTTTTGTGACTTTCAAATCTATCTTAAGCCTCTAAGTCAGTGGTGGTTAAGCCCTTGCTCCCGTTACTCCCTAGAGTTATTTACGGCAACTGGCGCCAGGCAGACGCATTATAAGTTGCTTCGTTTTTTGGCGCCGCCGCACACAGGCAGACAGAATGACAAGCGCGATTACTTCGCAACAACAACAAATCTATTACGCATCGAGGCACGGCTCCAGTAGCCTGCGCGGCAGAGACGTCTGCAAACAAAATATATGAATTGTGAGTTTCGTGCCCACCGCTGCTCTAAACAGTACTTTCCGGTTTTTGTATTGCCGTTTTCAAGGATCCATTAAGCATTCCCAGAGTCGGCCTTGGTTCGATTATTCGCTCCGTTTTTTCGAATCAACAAGGTTGCTTTCGATTTCCCGCTACTGCATGCAACATCCATCGATAACTTTGAAATAGCAATTTAATGTGACTTTTTAGCTTAGGGGATCAATCATTTATAGTATGTGAGAGTCTTTTGTTATTGTATGATACCATTAAACTGTCTCCCTAACTTTGTTTTCCGACACACCTATACTGTGCTATATTGGAGCTGTTCTGAGCTTCTTCTTCTAGTCTTTTCCTCTTTTTTTTTTTTTTTCCAATCTCTTTTTTTTTGAATCCATTTCGGAATCCATTTCGTTGCCTTAATAGCGATGTTACTCTCAATTTTTGGCAGACCTAGCCCCATTCCATTCTATTCTGCGTCTTGTGGTGTCGACACTCTAAAGAATAGCTCGTCTAAATATTGGCATAAATTGGTTCCATGCCTATAATATTTATTTTTCAATATTCCACAAAAATTTTTCCCGTTGTACTCATTCAAATATATCAGCAGATTGCTTATCTGGGAACCAAATTTTCCTTTTAATTTTAATTGAGGTTTTTTTTTTTTTTTTTTTTTTTTTTGTATTGTAAAAAGGATGGGTTTTTTGGGTTTTTGTTTTTTTTAAGCAAACAGTTGCATCTCACTTATTATCTGGAATGGAACAACAGTGGTTACAAATAGGGCGTTATCCTGTGAAGCACTACTAAATCGCTGCTTGTACATACAGTGGCCGGAGGATCCATCATATCCATAGCTGAAAACTAACTTTCAACGCACCATGCTAGGAAGTGATTTCAAAACCTCCTCTTGCATTTTGAGTAAGCGATGAGCTTTATAATCCAGCAATTTTTGTAGGGAAACCTGTACCATACTTTCAGAATAAGCTATATCATCAGGTCTGCATGGGATACGGCGGGAGTATATATCACTACCATGTTTTGGACTCACAATTGCCTTCAATTTGTATAGTCAAACTAGAAACAATCCATTTGTGTGTTCAGGTTACTCATGAAGGTGATTAATTCGCTGCTATAAGAACTTGCTAAATGTGTACCATTTGTAATCTCTGACCTTCTGGTTTCTAAATATTTGATGGCTCTTTCTTTTGTCGAGGTCAGGTCAAATCATTTGCATATTTTGGCCTTTAGTGAATTGCATAAAACTTCCTTCAAAAGTCTCAATTTAAGTTGGTAAAAAGGAATGCAAAGAGAACGAAAAAAAAGCCATACTCCTACGCTGCCAGCCAATTAAGTCGAGCATTGAGTCAACTAAATGCCTCCAGGCTAAAAGTTGATGTTACAATTTGTTGCTGCTGCCGTTTGTTTGTGTATTTATTTAGCTATTCTTGCCTTTTCTTGGCTTTCGGCTAGAATAGCAGGCAAATCTTTAAGTGTGCCGCAACAGAGCGAAGGAACGAAGAAAGAACTTTTGTTGTTGCGACTGCTGTTTAACAGAAAACTATTGTCTGGTTGTTGCGAAACAAAGTCAGACTCTGGGCCAAATGAGTAAACCGAATGAATGAATGCATGTGGCTGAGACGCCGCATTTTGCATACAAAATGTGCACTGCAGCAGCAGCAGCAACTAGAACAAAAGTCGAGTTGTTTTGCGCCTTTTCTTTTGGTTTTCTTTGGGCAAAACATCGCGAGTCCTGTCGTCTGCCTCTGCTCAATTAAGCCTGGGTGAGATTTTAATCTCTGGGCAATCTTGTTTTCTTTTTTTTTAGCCGTGTTCCTTAGAATTGCTAACCATTGTTGGGCTCTCGTTTCGCTTTGCGCTTGTTTATTTATTATCTTTGTCTGCCAACACCAACAATTGTGCGGTAATTAGCGCTTTTCTTGTAGCCACTTTCCATTTGATTAAGGGACTTACATTTCCATTTTTCCACTTTTTCTCTGCTGATTTTAAATCGCTTAATAAGCTTCAACAACAAACGAAGGAAGGCAAAACTAATATTTTAATTGCTAAGCAAACAACTGGCAGAGGCAGAGAGATATCTGGGGGATTGAGAAAGTTTGCCAGTTGCCTCCTTTTCCGTTTTGTGCTTATTTTACAAATTAGCCAAAATTTCAGAGGACAAATTTTGAAACTGAGCGGCAACAGAGATAGAAAACGGGAGACAAATAGCTTAGGGCTAAAGTCACGCCCCACTCACACCGCCCAGGGAATATGCAGCAACTTTGATTGCAACTTATTTGCCACACACACACACATACACTGAATGCAAAAAGTTGTTTCCAAACAAGATAAATTCCTGCCAACCATTTTGACAAGGGCTTCCCTTATTAAGATTGCCTTTATGTGCATTAATTTTTATGTGAAAATGCAAGCAAATTCTCAACATTTTAATAATTAAAACTCATTAACACTTTCACTTGCCCTGACAGCAGAGGGTGGCGGCAGCTCATCCCCTTTCGCTGGACAAAAAGATTAAATAACAAATGAGCAATGACTTTTTGAGGGGGGCAGCTGCACACTTTTAGGGAGCGCTGTTTGTCAGTTTGTGCGCTTATTAATTATGAAGAAATCTTCCTCTTTGCCGGTCCAACAGCTGCTTGTAATTTATGAGATTTTTGTAATTGCATGCAACTAAATTTGCAATGAACGCTCTTTCATTAGGACGACTTTTATACTGCCCAAGGCTAGGGCGAAATATGAAAACAATTCTACGTTTGGGCCAAGGTAGCTGAAATGTGTTTCCGTCAACTGACAAAACAATGGCGAAATTGGGCCTTGACTTGAAAAAAGGTGAACAAAGGCAGGGGAAAATGTGTTTGTTGTGTGCTCTCTGCACAACAAAACAAATTGCCAGGCAATTTGACAAGTCACATTATTCACAGAACTTGGAAAAGAGTTTTTATTTTTTATTCTATGTTTTTTTTTATGGTGGTGGAGCAATTGCCGGTCTCTGACGGCAAACAAATTGAACGAGTTGTTAAATGGTAATAGTGGCATTTAATATAAAAGATAAAGCAGGAAAAGAAAACGAATTGCTTAGGTACAACGCCTAATCAATTTGTGCTGGGAAGTGAGAGATTTAAAATGTGTTGGCTTTTTAAATGTAACCACAAACTTCAAGCACTTTCGGCGCTAAGAAGTGATTACTGCCTTTGAAAAATGTTGATGTTCATTACCAAAAAGAAGTCTTTGGCGAGTATCAAAGCAAACAAACATAACATGGTGGCAGATGGCCATTGATTTGATTGACATTTATTATAGGTTGGCAAAGTTATAGAAACTTTACAAGGGCGGCAAAGCGCAGGAGTTCTGGTCCGAACAGTTCCTTTGGAACATAATTTGTTAGGGAGGCTGTTAATAGACGGAAAAAACTCGAGATATCTGGAATCTAATCAATCCCAAACGATGTCAGCAGTCGGTCAATTCCGCATTTTCTCATTCCAAGTAGGAATATGATTGACGATCTCAGATATCTCATATCTTGTACGACTCTTGCTTGAAATTTCAATCCGAAGGTCGAGATCAAATCAAATGTAAACAATGTACATTAGGAGGTAGTTTTCTCCATACGATTTTAAAAGTTTTAAGTTCTTTGCGGTAAAATTCAGATTATTTTATAGAGAATTTAACGAAAATCTATACATAAAACATATTAAAGTTTTTGGTAAGACACATTTAGCTTTGCAGAGTATTGAAATCTTACCGGCTGGGTGTGGTGCAGCGGCTAGTGTGTGCGCATTCTGTACAAGAGGTCGTGAGTTCTATCCCGCCTCGGGAATTCTAAGGAAAAAGTTTTTTCTTTGAAAACTTACACACCCGGTCACCTTCACTAGCTATAGACGACAGCTTTAAAATAACTAGCCAAGAAAAAGCTTCTTAAACTTTGCCGTTCGGACTCGGAGTTCAAATGTAGGTCCTTTTCTCTCGTGCAAAAACTATAAGCACTCAAGCCAAGAGACGTAGAGAAGCTTGGCGTGGCCCTTTGTGGCTTTAAAGCAGCGATGTTCAAGAAGAGCGAGGCCAAAAAGTGAGGGTGTATTGGTGTGCGATATCAAAGCGTTACAGCCCAGCTTTGAACTGCCCTCAACGACGGCTGGGCAGCGAGTGAAGACAAAGAGAGCTCTGCTTACGTTCATATGCCCGATTTCGGCATGCGGTCGGCTCATGTGCGTGAAAATAGCCGATTGCGCTCGGCCCCTGGAGGCTATGGACGAACATCGCTGCTGTAATGTCAATTATTAGAGTATTGAAGTCTATTTTACCTGAATAATAATCATAAGATCGTGCATTTGACTCTTGGTACCTGTATCGGATACGTTGGATTGCAAGTGCGCGGAGCGTCCAAAAATAATCTAAGCCAAACAATCATTAAAAAATGGACACATCCGTTAGCCATAATTGTAATGTAGTGCCAAATGGTAAAACCAAATTTTATAAAAGAAGACCACAAATCGAATAGAGTATCACTCACAAATTATTGTGTTTTATTAAAGAGTTGATCTACGCAGCGTTTCAAAAGGCGAGGCCACAATGAGTGTATGGGTTTGCGTTATAAACGGCCGTCCAGCTGAACTGCCCTCAACGACGGCTGGGCAGCGAATGAAGGCCAAAAGAGCTCTGCTTACGCTCATATGCCCGACTTCGCATGCGGTCGACACGTGTGCGTGTAAATTGCCGATTGCGCTCGGCCCCTGGGGGCTATGGAGGAACATCGCTGATCTACAGACTGCGTAAATTTTCTGCTTGTGCGTTAGAGGGGCGCCAGTTAATGAAATTTAACTCTCGGAGCCACTGGCGTACTCATTGGGTGGTTTTAAGGGTTACACAAACTTGTATGTAATGTGGCGTTAAAACTTAAAAACTACTGACTGACACTTGGTTTCCTGATCGTCTCAGGGTATGTAGTTTAAATATTGATTTATAATTTTCTTTCCGTTACAAATAAAGTCCATTATCTGCTTAAAAATTTACAATGATTCCTCAGTAAATAAAATTAAATGGTCCGGAAATCATGGTTAGCAAACTTTAATTTTGAAAATGATCGAAAAACACTTCCAAATGTCATTTAGATGGTAATCTAAACTAGACCAAAAAACCTTAGACAATTGTGAAAATGTTAATAAGTGCCTGAAAATTGGGAATACTTTCTATTGTAACGGATCATGAAAGGGTTCTTCTTTCAATCACAACCGTTTGACGGTCTCTGCTGCTGCTGTTAATGCCCTCCACTCGCCTCTTTTGCAGTTTTCATTGGTAGATGTGTATTTGACGATAGTTGGGTAGGAAGGGAACGCCGGTCACGTGAGCCAGCAGCTTTTGCGGGTGCATCGCTTTGTTACCGGGGGTTATCAACAAGGACGCAGTAGGCTAGGATCATTCTGGGTTCTCTATGTTGAACCGATCAGAAGCCTCACTACATACGCCCCCATAACCACAAAATATAAAATAAAAATGTTCTTCAATTTTTAATATACATAAGCATAGCATACTTTAAAGGGCATTTACCAAGATTTGTATTCATTGGCAAAGGGGGACGAGCTGAGTTTTTTAGCCCTGTCCGTCTGTCTGCCTATTTCTATTCAAACTAGTCTGCCAGTTTTGAAGCTATTGAGCTGAAATATTTTTTTAACAGAGTCGACTTTTTACTGCACGCTGCTAATGTGTCGGAAGGAATCAGATCGTATGACTATAGAAACGATCGGTCGAAAAACTAGTTTTAGTGAGAACAACTTTTTTAAACTCTGTACTAAAGGAACACAGGAAAGTTTTTGCAAAAGTATAACAGTCAGAAGAAAGCTTCTCCGACCCTCTAAAGTATATATATTCTTGATCAGCATCTGCGAGTCGATTTAGCCATGTCCGTCTGTACGTCCGTTTGTCCGTATAAACAAACATAACTCATAGATGGTAAGAAATATAGCTTCAAAATGTTTGGGGCATATACTTCTTATACTTGCAGGCAGATAAACTTTATATTCAATTTTTGCCACGCCCCTCCGAAGCCGAAAGATAATTTCTCTCACAGTTTTCGTATTTTCTGGACATTTTTAGTAATATGGATTGTTTATCGATCCGACAAAGGATTGGTAAAAATCGGATGAACGATAGTCGAGTTTTACAACGGTGATAAGCAGCACTTCACACACCTTAACACAAACTTTTGGGAGTACAAGTATATTATAGTCGGGCTTGACCGACTTTCTTACTTGTTTGTGCATTGGAGTCGTCTCTAAGCTTCGTATTCATTGGTTTTATATGCTTTTACATAATGATAATGATACATTCATTCAAAAGATAGGTCTGCAAAATATTCTTAGTAAGAAAACCTTTTTTTGGTTTTAATCATACCTTCTTGAAATTTGGTGTTTGTTTACTTTATATGCTTTAATCTAATTTCTACAAAGTTTTTGTCCAAATCCAAATTCCATGCGAATCATCGGTCGGAAAATGTGGCTTAATGACAAAAACGTGTTTGGTTCTTTATGTTAGCAATCCTAAACTCTGCCATTGTGAATGTTATATGATTTTAAAGTTATTCCCAAAATTTGGTCAAAATCGGACGACAATATCTTATGGCTGCTATAGCATCGATCGGTTGAAAAAAGGTCTTTGTAAAAAAAAAGAGTGGGCGTCGTGGAACACCCGGTACGAGCGAACTCCTTTACGAGGGATAACTTAAAATTTTTTAATTTTCCATTTTAACCAACGGAATTGTTTGATGAATTTCCCAATTTGACCATTTATTGACATTTTTTTTAGGAATTCAACATTGATTTTGGAACTACTATGAAATTATAGAATCAAACTATTTCGCATTCTTCTCTGATGCATGTGAAGGTGCAGACAGTTGTTCGGGACTACTCTAGATCCTACGATATTTTGATATCTATTTGACCGGCATTCATCCCTTCAAAAGCTCCGACACAAAGAAGTCGATGCTTTGGTCACTGTTTCGTCACTGTTTTGGTCACGGCTTTAGTCACTGTTTTGGTCACTATTTAAGTCACTATTTTGGTCACCATTTCGGTCACTGTTTAGGTCCTGTTTTGGTTACTATTTAAGTCACTGTTTTGCTCACCGTTTTGGTCACTGTTTTGGTCACTGCTGTATTGGTCACTGTTCAAATCACTCTTTTGCTCACTTTGATGGTCACTGTTCAGGTCACTGTTTTGGTTACTATTTAGGTCACTGTTTTAGTCACAGTTTTGGTCACTGTTTGGGTCACTGTTCAGGTCACATTTTTGGTCACAATATGAGTTACAGTTTTGGTCAATGATCTGATCACTGTTTCGATCAGTGTTTCGGCCATTGCTCAATCACTCTTTTATTCACTTTGATGGTCACTGCTTGGGTCACTGTTTCGATATCTGTTCAGATCACAGTTTTGGTCACTATATGAGTTACTCTTATGACACTGTTTTGCTCACTGTTTTGATCACTGCTTTGTTCACTGTATTGGTCACTGTTTTGGTCACTGTTTTAGTCGGTGCTATTATCAGCAGATTCAGCTGTCGACTTCAATCACTTTACAATTGTTTTTAAATCAACTTTCCATGGAATACGTAATCGTTCATAAGTTTATCCTGTGAATTGTATCTTTTCCGGCTCATTTGGTTATATTGGGAATGGAAATCCAACTTTAGTGCTGGTGTTTCATGATGAAAGACCCTTGCAACTTTATGCACTTTGGTTTGCCAATCAGGAAGTCGACTACTATTGAAATTCCTCGTCCCTACCCATCAACACGAACACGTTTGAACTCTATAAAGGAATATCTTAAACTTGCTATAGCAATGGACGCGCATTTTAGGAACACTAGTTGGAAAGTCGGTCTTGCCCGACCGTAATATACGCAGCGTATATATATAAAAACTTTGTAATATTTCGCCCGCCGACAAGTGTAATCGTCCTTCAAAATGTGGCGTATTTCATCGTGTTTCCCAACGGTTGGTAATTTTTCACTTCATGTATTAAGACACGACTTACCAACCCGCTAACCAAACAAAATCCACATACATTTGTATATTTCCGCCACAGTTTCTTTTTATTTTTCGCCTAGGTGTTACAAAAAAAAGCTCGACGGGACTCATTAGGCCACCGCCACGCCCTTACCCTCGACACGTCGCCACCATTGCCATAATGAATTCAGCGTTTATGGCGCTTATTCCATTCGGTTTCATTATCAGAATGTCATGTGTGTGTGTGTGTGTGTGCGAGTTGTCTCGGGTGTCGTGAACTTTTTAGGTAGGGTTGGCGGGTGCGACGCCTTTTCAAACATTTGAAGTTGAAAATTGAGGTTGAAGGTGGTCGAGTTTGCCACGTGACAGCTTTAACTTAATTAAACAATCATAGAAAATTGGTTTATAGTGTAAATTGCAAACTAAGCTCACGTATTTCGGTATCTTCTCTCTACTTCAAGGTGCGCACACTTTTTGTCAGCGGTTTGCCCATGGATGCCAAACCGCGTGAGCTTTACTTGCTATTCAGAGCCTATGAGGTGAGTTTTGATGGAATGACTAAAAATAAGAGCGATTAAATTTGAATGGCATTTCGTTTTGGTAAAAGGGCTACGAAGGATCTCTATTAAAAGTGACTAGTAAAAATGGCAAAACTGCTTCGGTAAGTGGAAAATGTTTGAAACTCTCTCAGTCAACAGTGAATGTATAACAAGATATTGCCTTTCCTCAGCCGGTGGGTTTTGTAACATTCCATACAAGAGCTGGAGCCGAGGCTGCTAAACAGGATCTGCAGGTAAATATAAAAAAACTAAGTTTTCTCCATCTCTATATACTTACATATAATCCAAGAACACCAAATAATTTCTTAGCAAAAATTGTGCCTGGCAATTTGAAAACAAAAAACTTCTCGGCGTTCCACCTAAGTTGTAAAGCACTCAAAACGAAAATACTTGTACTCGTATTGCCTGGCTTACTGTTAGGCCCTCTTGCTGCTCCATATTTCGTATCACCCCACAACTACAACAACAACCAATACAACAACAACACGAGCTTGCATTTGAAAGAACTTCACTCTATGTCTCTCTCTCTCTCTGTATTGATTTCCCTCTATTTTATTGTTTTTGGTATTGCATCTCTCTCGCTCTAAGAAACTCTACCCGTCTCCCTCTCACACACACACACACACAGACACCACACAGCCACACACAAACTTCTACACTCATCACACTGTCCATCCATGGCAAAAACCAACTGCAAGGCAAAGAAGAAGCACCCTACAAACGCCTGGAAATTAAGTCGCTGGTGCATGTGATATATTTCCCCCGCTCTTTCCCCCTCTCACCCACCCTGAAGCACTCTAGCTATAGATTCTAGTTGATTTGATTGGTTGGCTCTAAACTTCCGATCGCTAAACTTTCTAGTCCTCCTGATACTGTGAGCAGAAAACGTTTTTTACCACGAAATTACAACAGCATATAAGGACTAAGCGCTTCTTCTATTCTGAGATCTCATTTAGATCCTCTGGATGTTTCTTGGCCAAAAACCAAGACTGACTCAAGTCTCATTTCGTTCCTTAACTTAAACGGATATAAGGAAAAGAGAGATTGGTACTATCGGTACTCTTTTCAAATCAAAAAGGATTCAGTATCAAAGTTCTTTATCCAAGCATTATTCGTTCTTAAACTAGATTGCTTAATATAATACAGATAATGCCCATAATGAGATCTAAAAGATCCGAAAGGTTTAGGGATTTAAAATAACGAGCTTGAATTAAGAATTTCACACTTAAAGTCCAGTACGGAACGCTTCATAGCTCAGAGAATACGCTCAACAAAATTCTTAGAGCGCATTCTCAAAGCCAGTACGGAGATGCCACAAATGCGCTCTGAGAATGAGCAAGGCCTGCCAACTCGTTTTTTGGCCGAACAGCTGATAAATTCTCATAGAAATTATGAAGAAAGTTTAATAATTGTCGGAGGCACCTACGAGAATAAAAAGACAAACAAACAATAAAATAATCATATGGAGATCGAAGAAGTGCATTTCGTGGCCTACCGGCGCAACGCCTCCATTTGTGGAGGAGAATCCTTTTCGGATTGCTACTCCGGTGGATGTGAATGGTTGCCATTTCCCCCAAAATGCTGGAACACATGTACACACCACCTGAGCCGCAGCCTCCACAGCCTGCTGTTCTGTTCACGCCAGCTGTGGTGGCTCTCTTTGGTCTCGACGCCCTGTTGTGGCCACTAATTGTTTAAAACCAGGCGCCACCTCTATGCATGTACTATAGTTGTTCCTGCTCTAATACGCCCGGCGAGTATGTCCAGTCTATAGAGCTAGCTATCACTAAGACTATGGCGTCGCGTTAATACGTTGCCAGGATAATTCCAATTACATCAAAAATTCCATGGCATTGCATATGCCCTCTGAATTCCACTTGATTACTTAAATTTTATAAACCATTTTATTTTAAAATTTTTTGCTCGCCCATTTTTTTAAACAAACCTCGTCTGCCCTTTTGCTGTTGCCTGGTCACACTACAGTCTCAGAGTCCGCTCTGAGAATTATGAAACAATTCTCGCTGCGAGAGTTTTTAAACGGAAATTTCTGAATTTAATTACAAAATTCCTTATTCTAGCTAGTTTCTTAAAATCCCTTAATTCATTGCATTTGAAAAAATTATCAAAGTACGTACCGATACTTTTTAAAGAATAAAACTGCCCATTTTTGAAGTCATTGCCGTTTTGAACTTTCTGAAGCAGGTACATAGGGCTTAGCGCCCTTTTTGTTAGCCAGGTCTTCAGGTCAAAGATTAATTATAATTCAATAATCAACAGAAATCAACAAAGATTTTTGTGCATATGGCACATCAGATGGGTTTACTCAGACAGACTGTTTCGACGGTCTCCCGGCAGATGAGATCTGTGAACTTAAACCGCTGAAACACTATCAAGCTGTTTGTAAATACCTATTTTTTTAAAGCTTGGGAGCTCTATGAATGCAAAATCCTATCAGTTCTATTTTTAGCTCTGTATTTTACCCCAACCGGAAGGTACGCAATTGTGCTTGAAAGTTTAACTTTCTGAAAAACATTTTCAAGATAATTGAGTGTCCAGCAAGCTGAGCACTTACTCCCAGTATTAAACCCCTCATCTTTGTACATTTTGTTGATGGCTGGAACTTTGACCAGGATTACTACACATAAAACTAATGGTACAAGGGCAATAATTCAGTTCAGCCACAGCAAGAGAATCTCTTAGTTAGCAGAAAAAGTTGAGTGCTTGTTTGAGCACAAGAATAAAAGTAAAAGGGAGAAGATTTGGTAAGCTCTCTTGCCGCTTGCTGTATAAATTTATAAATATTTTCTCAGTTTGCCAGTGGCAACTTCTTTATTCACACTGCGGATCACTGTTTAGGCTTTAGAACAAACAATATAAGTAGTAAATATCACAAAACAAAATGGAAAATCAGACAGATCTGTAGATATTAAAGAGATTTGCTTAAAGGACTTTTCACAAGGCAACAATTTTTTAACTTAGACTTAAAGTTTACCGTTTCCGATTTATTAAATCAAAACGTTGACTAATATTGAAGAATGGGAAACAGCTGATTTTGGGTAAATTCTCAAATTGCTGAAACTCAACCATTTATCAATCGATTTATATTAATGTTAGCTTCATAGTCAGTTAAATAACCTATACTTGCTTGAAAAAACGTCCAGTGAAATGATTTACTCAAGTGATTTAAAAGAAAATAATAATAAGGAGAAAATAGTATCTAGTATATCTCTAAGAAAATAAAAATAAAACAAAAACCAGTTGCATTCGTCCAGATGAACCAAAATCCTTCTATTTAGCACGTTTATCTAGCTCGAGGTCCAAAAATTTGCGTTTGTTCAAAACTGTAAACAAATTATGCATTATAAACCAAAAAGAGGTGGTTGGTCCTATCTTTAGTAGGCCTTCACTTAAGACTGCTCATCACTTTAAGCAGTTGGGAACTGCAAGAAGTAATGAAAGCAATGTTGCAAGTCTTCTTTTTGGTGTCATGCTTAAGCTTTAAGGTTTTAAAGCTTGAAGCTTTTAAGCGAGCTTAGAACTGCGAGTTAAATTTGATTGCAAGCATTTAACAAACAATTGCGTTTTTATAACAAAACAAAAAAGCGATTTATGTAGATTTATATTGTTCTAGGGTTCACTTTGACTGTTAGTCCTTTCAGAACCGAATTAAACAATATTTCTTGTTAAAATATAATCAGTAAGCCCGTTTTGCAGCATTTTCTATAGTTTTGGCCAACGATTTGGCCGGAATCGCGTCTATTTCTTGGCGGATATTGCTTTTCAGGTCTTTTAGGGTCTTTAACCGGTTAATGTAAACCTGTGATTTCAATTAGCCCTTCAAAAAGAAGTCTCGATGCGTAAAATCTGGTGACATCAAAGAGTGCTGCTTGTGTGTGGTGAAGCGCCATCTTGTTGAAACCAGTAGTGCACCATACGCTTTCGACAAACGATTCACATTAAAAAACTGTTTGTCATATAGCGATAAAGATCCTGATTGAAGGTAACCGTTTGGCCATCTTCATTTTTGAAAAAGTAAGACCCAATAACCATTTTAGCACAAACGCCGCATCAAACAGAGAGAGTTGGGATCTTCATCTTGAATCTCTTGAGAATTTTCAGTGGCATAAATACGGCAATTTTGTTAGCTTACCGTTCCGTTCAAAGTGAAATGAGCTTATTTTAAATGGTCATTGAGTTTCGCAATCCACTTGTTTTGTTGAATGTAAGTTTTAACAATCTGAGAGCGTTCGCGTGACGTGTACTGTTCCATTGACTGACTCTTTGAACGCGCTATAAGTCGATTTGGCATCTGTGCCAAGAGGTATAGTGTTGCCAGATGAGTCAAATATATTCAACCCAGTATTATCTGAAGTATTTTGAAAGAAATACTTACTTTGCCAAAAGAAAACACTAGTCCTGAAAGGGTAAACAAAATTGATGAGCTTTACGAAATAACGGGCGATATGGCTGGGTTTGGTGGAACGGGTAGAGTGTTTTTGCCTGTTGTGCAAGAGTTCAAGTGTTCGATCCCGTCTCGAAACATCTAATGAGAATAGTTTTTTTTCTAAGAACTTACACAATCGGTCACCTTCACAAGCTATTGTCGCCAGCTTTTTAGTAACTAGCCTTGAAAAGGCGCCTCTAGCTTCGCCGTCAGATTCGGCGTTAAACTGTATGTCCCTTTCTTTTGTGCGAACATTAGAAGCACACAAGCCATGAGATTGAGAGAAGTGCGGCCTTGGCCCTTTGGACTGCTGCTTAAGGCCAAATATATTACACTTTCAAATGCAATTTCAAGTGCAATTGCATATTCTACGGGCATTATTACACTAGCCCTTTTTGCATGCTGTCGTTATTATGATAGGAGAAGAATAGTACACAATTTGAAGTTTTCATTGATGATTGTTGATAAACACTTTTATTTAGTTTTAAGCTAAATAACTCGAAGACAATTGACTTTAAGTATAAAGGGTGGAGTAAGAAGTTTTTGAATGTTATTTGCTGTGTGTTCGTATATTCAATATGAAGGGAAGGAAATTTAAATTTGGACAATAGGATTTTTTTATACAGATAGCGGGATTGTAATAATAAGGTTCCTAGGAAAAGAAAGTAACCAAAAAAGTTTGCATGAGAAATATTTATTGCTAATTCTCATATTAGGAAATCATTTATCTGTTGGGTTGGGTATTAGATGGTTGGAAAAATACCTCCGGTGAAATTTTGATAAAAGAAAACCGCTCTTAGACTTGTAGACGAAGTTTATTTAAACAACTGAAGATCATTAATATAAGAATAGACTTTTATGTTGAAAAGAAAGGAACTATATTTGCCCAACGTTTCACAGCAGTTTTGACTAGCAACGTAGACTAAATTCAACTTCTACTTCAAAACTAAACCCTTAAGAAAGTGCAAGGAATACGTGATTTCTGGTCAGAGTCCCATTTAGAGCCTTCTTCTCTCCTTGTGCAGTTGTAGACTTATATCATCCATTTTTTATACATATTATTTTATTTCCCCTGATTTGGTTAACCCATGCATCGTCACCTATGTCGGCTATCCCGTCCCCCCCTACCCTCTCCGAACCGAGCAAGGCAATTCAACACCAAGGCACTTTCTAAACAGCAAATCATAATACAATCAACGTTTTGTAAGCACCGCCCCAAGAAAAAGTCTACCAATTTGATTGTATGTCCCTTTCAAAAAGTTGCCAACGTTTCTTTTTTTCCGTACCGTTACTTTCACGCGACATTCAAAATTATTTTTGGCGAATTGTTGCAGAGTTAAAAAGAAAATTCTCAAGAATAACTTTTCAATTATAAAATACCTAAAAAAAAGATAGAAAAAAATGGAAAATACAAACCGCTGTATTTTGATCTGATCATTTACAGCAGGGTGTACGCTTCGATCCCGATATGCCCCAAACAATTCGCTTGGAATTCGCCAAGAGTAACACGAAAGTGAGCAAACCCAAACCACAGCCCAATACAGCGACAACAGCCTCACATCCTGCATTGATGCACCCACTCACTGGACGTAAGTAAAAAAAAAAAAAAAAAACCAAAAAAAAAAAAAAAAAAGTACTCTACTTGGCAGCTGCTGCAATTTATTTTTTGTTTGGTTTCCGTAGTTAATAATTATACAAATATCTATATACTTACTTTATAAGGGTACCAAATCCGAACCGAAGGCGTACTCAAAGCACCTCCTAACACTCGACACATACACTCACACACACACAAACACCGAACTATCCAACAATTGAGCAGTTGAAATGTTAAACTCGCTTCAAGTGCACACTACTATTACCTACTATATAATCTATACTATTCAAATATATATATATATATATCAAATTGTTATCGAACGCTATAAATATTGTTACTTTACCAGGGTACAATTCAATCAACAACCACTGCACTTTGATCACCTGTAAACACACTGAGAAACACATACAAAACACACTTCCACTTACACCGAGAACACACGCATTTGCGCGCATTTACACGCCAAGACATCAAAGTGCAGCCGATTTTAAGGAATGGAAAGTAATGAAATGATTAAACAAATTGCACTTCTTCAGTGTACTTTTGGGACAAAACATTAAGCTATCTTTCGCTGATCTTTCTACAATTTCAAATTAAAAAGCAAAATAATCTTTTATCATCCTTCTGCGCCGTTTATATAAAATATGCTTAATTTTGAATATTCAAATTTGAATTTATTGTGCAATACAGTCGACCAAATTGTATCTCCTGAGTTGTCGTCGCATTTAAGTAATTAATTACAAAAGAAATGATCACGATTCGGTACGAAATTATCACTTTTCTAATGTCCTTTCAACACATTAACCAACGGCTTTCGATTGATAAATGCCTATCGAACTGGTCGGAGCTTTCATGTTGTAGAATATACAGCCATGCTCCTATTTTCGTATTCACAAAAAACTTTTGCGATTTGAGACCGGTCTTTCGACCAAATGTGCTCTCCAAGACGTAAAACTTTTGCGAATGCGAAATTCGGAGCATGTCTGATAGAACACGAACTTTCCAGGTTTCCTTTTCGAAATCAGAGGTGTTCAGCAAAGGAACTATTTAGTAATTGTTTAAAACTACAGACAAATGTTTCAGGATACCAGAAAATCTAAAATTGTCCATTGAATGATAATTTTATTGCATTTTCTGAGTAGTTTATATATAAAATTTACTTTTCATTCCAACGTTTGAGTCCGCAAAACTCTTTCGTTTCACTTTTTAATTCAATTAAATCGATCGTCCACTTTTAAAATACATTTTTGTGAAAGTGAAGCTTAGGACAACGCTCAATACTGCAAAGTTTTTTTTTGATTTGATGATCCTTTAGTCCTCAAGTAATGCATATTGCAATTTCTGTACAACTAAATGTTTTCTTGATTAAGTTTGATCTCTCTGCAATCGTTCAAATCGTTATCATACATTTTTACAGCTTCCACAGTTTTTTCTGCAGAACGTCCGTAAATTTTCTTTTGAATCTCACGACCAGAAAAGATATTTTGTAATCTTGCTGTTTTTTCTGGCTCGAGGTCTTGTTATGCTATTGTCATAACTTTAAACAGAGTCACACAACACAACAAAGGAGGCTTCAGGTTGATCGGACGCGTTTCATGAGTGAGCAAATCATCACTCATCAGCGATCTTGAGCCTTCAAAAGAGCAGCCTCTCCATGCCAGCGACATCAAAACTGTTTGGGAATTCCAAAAGCAGCATGCGCGCAAACACCAAAAAGACAGCCTAAGACAGCCATTTCCCTTTGTAAGTGTTTGGCCTCCATTGGGCTTTGCACTCAGTGAGTCGGTTTGTCGGTTGTGTCGGTTTACAATTTGAGAAACATTATCGAAAAACCAGCCCAATTAGGGATTTTTCTCTCGAATCCCACTTCTCGGCAAATCTTGATTTCTTTAAAATTTTCATCAAAAAGAGGCTTCATTTTTTTAAGATATTTTAAGTTCTGGGGTTGGAAATTACCACTGAGCGTCAGAATGGCATAGACAGCCGTAATAACTTCAGTTTTGTGTAGCCATTAATGTTATTTCGCTCCATCATTTAAAAGCTCTTCTAATGCTCCAAAAATGTGGATAAAACACCATGTTTGTGAGTGACCTTCTCCACAGCTCGTAGCTGAATGATCCTTTATTTGAACTTTGCTTTCCTTTTATACAAATTGGTTTTGCAAATACATTTTTATTTTTGTTACATGGGTGCTAGTATTGCTAACAGCTGTGTCCCCTTTTTAGGGTTCTTTGACATCCGATGCAGGTACCTGGAGTCAAATGCACTTGTTTAATATCCATAAACAAATGTAAGACAGCAACTAAGTAAAAGTGAACATTAAACAGAAAAAATGGCGAGTTATATGGATGCCAGAAGTTGGTCAATCTCAGATCTTATCATATCAATCTCGGAATTCTTTTCGTATTCCCGACTTTAGCTTGAAAGTGCGTGATTTTAGCCCGATATAGGCTTTTTTCAACAACACACGAGATTAATATTAGCTTGTTATTCGAACTTGACTTAATCTCTTAGTCGGATCAATTCAAGACATTCGTTTTCAGTAAATCTAGAAAACGGCCTCAAAAATCCGAGATTAAATTGAGCTAGTTACTCGAGCTACATTTAATCCGAAATGGATTACTTCAACAAAGGCCGAGATTGACTTGAGCTCGATGTTCAAACTGGGAATGGCCCCAGAAAAGCTTCCATGTGACTTATTTAACGACTTGTTTGTTTTTCAAACTGGCAAATTCCATCCGGATCGAGATCATTAGATGTTCTTTAATAGACTTTGCATATTGACTGCAAATCATCAGCTGCGTTCTCATGTCAGGAGTTCTATAACCGGTAGGGAATTTTAAGGCAGCATAAGTGATAAACGCTAAGTTAGAAGCCTTTGCTTAATATATATGTGTACCCATTTCGCCTCACAGTATTGGTCAAAATGATTTTCTTGCTTTCGGTTTCTATTTGCCCTCCGCTTTTGTAAAGTTTTATTCAGACTTGAATGGAAATTTTTATAAAAACGTGGTTATATTTCTGAAATGGTGCGAACGAACTTGCTATAAAGTATTTTGGCCCACAAATCGCGAAAACTGTTATAATAATATTAATATCGATTAGCGATTTTATTAATTGATTTGGACTTACGAAGAAATTATAGTTTTTTGATTGAGGAACTTTGGAATTGAAAACAAAGTACTAAAAATTCTAAAAGAAACATTTTTAAAAACCTTTTACGCCATTAAAAACGCATAATTTGTAAATGGCAAATATTTGTTTTAAAAAGAAAAACAAAAGCATTTTGGGTGCCACGTCTCGTTCGAAACTCTTAAAATTGGAAAACTTTCCATACAAATTTTAAAATGTGTATTTTATGCAGGGATGCAAACCGGTTCTGAGCCGAACCAATACAAACCGTAACCGAATCGCTAATTCTAGCTAAAAACCGGAACCGCAACCCGAACCGGCTTCCCTTCGAAAATGCTGAACCACAAAGCTAAACGGTTCAGTTCGGTTCAGATCACAGACGAGTTTGCCCACCGACCTCCTAGTACGCCTGTCATTCGATTACATTCCTTCGTCGCGTTTTCCATTTCTTTTACAAGACCAAATTCTCATTATTATGTCGCGTTTCTTCACCTCAATCCAACTTTAGAGGCCAGCATATCCAACTATTCAAATGTTCTCTAGGATTCAATTTAGAATTTTCAAATGTTTGAGAAAAAGACACTTAAGGTAAGCTTTGACTTTTTAAAATACGTTTTAATATGAAACAGCTTTTCCTGACAAAATGTATTATGTTTAAAAGATTAACTAGCCCACAATAAAGTAGGCTTAAACGAAGATTTTTAAGAAATTAGATATGGTGAAAAAAAGAGCGATACCTTTCCGCGCAGATTTAGGGTTACGGCGGGACTTAAGGCTTGAGACTCGGCGAAATTATGGACAATCACTTTTCGGACAGCCTTTCCTTTGAAAGTTTGATGAAAATAACTTTCCGGACAAATTTAAGCTAGGTTTTTATTTAATCACTTTAAATTGGTCAGAATTTTTATGAACCGTAGTTGAAATCCTATTTTTCATTTATATCTAACTTTTTAGTCCGATAGTTGACTTTGGCGCTAGATCCAATTATATTTTCAACCATCACATATAGTTTGGATATTCACTAGACTTCGTAAAATGGTAAACTATGAATTTTACGAGACAACATTAAAACACATGAGAAAAAGGTCAACTTTGTATACCCCAAAAAATGTTCTAAAGTGTTAAAGTGTTGAATATTTTGATATGCCGGTTCGATTCCCTGTAAAGGATTTTGAATCTATGGTATATTCTGCCGTGGTCAGAAATGATGTTAAGACAAAGGCTCTTCTTATACACAAACGCAATGAAACCTGAAAAAAACATAGCAGTTTGTCAGCTTCAGGGGTCAAACAAACGTTTGCCAGTACAATGCGCTGAAAATCGTCAAAATATTAAGCTTTGTCTCTCAAATAAGCTAAGTAAAAACCACTTGTTTTCTTCAACAATTACTACCATGAATCATAAATAGTCGTCCAGTTGCTCAAGTGTGGTAAGTTTATCATATACCATTTTACCAGAACCAGTGAATACCCTCAGTATTTTAGTCCATATTCATAAATTCATCGTTTGTAAGATCCGTATTGACCGTACTGAGCCGCGATTAATACCATGAATGACCAATGACCGCTAAATACTTAAGAAAATGCTTTTCGCGAATTAATGATTTGTCAGTCTCTGTAAAATGGCTTGACACATCTTTTATGCTGTATCTATGTTCTTCATCATTGGTCATCCATGGTATTATCCGCGGCTCAGTACGGTCATAACCATTGCTGGATAATTATGTGAGGACTACTCCTGGCCCGGTGCCCGCGAGCTGTGGCTCGTCGCCCGAGCAGAGGGCAACAGTTCGCGAGTCGCGAGCAATTCGCTCCCCGCGGTAACAGATCGTCGTCGATAAAAACTAGTTTGATTGTCGATGCCATTCTATCACTTGGTACTGAACTACCAGGCCCTATTGAGTATCGAAATGCAACTTCAGATAGCTCTTTAGTGCCCTTACATATTAAGACTTAAACCAATTTTAAAGTTACCATAGAAATTTCTTACTGATACATCGTTTATTAGAATATCGGTTATCGCATATATCGGTAAAAAATATCACATCTTTATTGTCGAGCAAACATATCGATAAATCGATGAAATATTGACAACTCTTGTTTTGGAGGTAAAATTTGATTTGCATTTTAAATTAAGTCTAGTTAGAGTTTGACATCTCTTTGTTTGTTTCTCAGGTGACTTTATATTGTCACAGATCTTGAGAATTTAAATTATATAAAAATAAATTTGATTATAAAAGATATAATGTTAACAAAATTTTCTGAAGAATATCCAAAGTATTTAAGCGATTTCAAAAATTCAAATAAGCAAAATAAAACCAAGCAACTTAACTACAAATGAAACTACTTCAAAGCAGCATTACATGAAAGACAGCCAAAGAAACTAAAAATACTTAGCTTGCTTATACTTTGAAACCTTCTCGAACCACAATTTCAATCAAATAAAATCCACTTTTGACCATTGCTTTCCATTCCTTAACAAAATCACGTAAATAAAATCAAAAGACTTAGACGACAAACTTACAAATCAAACTTAAGATAAAAATTCCAAAAATAGAAACTACTTTTTTTTTAATGCAATTTAAATCTTTTCTCTTACTTTCTCTCTTTCTCACTGATAACAACTCTCAAGTTTACTCAGTTCTGCCACAATTTTCTCCTTCTCTTCACTCTGTAGATCTGGGTGGACCCTTCTTTCCGGGCGGACCAGAGCTATGGCATCATCCGTTAGCCTATTCGGCAGCAGCGGCCGCTGATCTACCCGGAGCAGCTGCATTGCAGCATGCCACATTAGTGCATCCGGCACTGCATCCACAAGTGCCCGTACGCTCCTATCTTTGACTAAATACAGACAAAGTAATGGAGCAGCCTATGCATCAAGTGAGTAGCCTCGACTTGCGGACTTTTAAGTGGATTCTAATCATAATGTTGCTGTTGCAGACTCAAATGACCATGCCGCCACATCATCAGACCACTGCTACTGCTATACATCCTGGAGCTGCCATGGCTCACATGGCAGCTGCCGCTGCCGCTGCTGCGGCTGGAGCTGGAGGAGCTGCGGCTGCAGCCGCCACCGCACCGCAAACGGCCACCGCTGCATCACATCATCATTTTTTATCCAGCCCTTCGCTGGCGAGTCCTGCTGGTTCTACAAATAATGCGGCTAACGGGCCGCAGATAGCCGCCAATGCGCCCTGCTCGACACTGTTTGTGGCCAATCTGGGCCAGTTTGTGTCCGAGCACGAGCTCAAGGAGGTGTTCTCCAGGTAAGACTCCAAAAGCCAACCCACCCCAAAGACTTGCACCACTCTGGCACCATCCACAGAAACACACATATTACTTACTTACTTTGACCGAACTAACCCAAATTTTGCGTTCTCTTTTGGGTTGATTTGTTGCTCCACCACATCCCACCCCACCATCACCACTTCTCTTGTATTATACATGATAACCGACTACTACTACTACTACTATATACCGTATATATATCGCATATATCCAAACCAAATATGTATTATGCACAGTATGCCTGGCTTTTGTCGCCTACGAATGCACTCAAAAGGTACGCACCAAATCACAACTTCTATGCCTCTGACTTTGTCTTCAACTTTGACCTCTGCCAAACCAACTTCAACTTCCTACTACCCCTCGAATAACGACACCGCATCAGCCATGGCAGCGGCAGGAACTGGCTTAAGCTGCTCCACCAGCAGTAACCCGGTGGCCTTTATTGAGTTCAAAGATGCGCCCAGCGCGGCCCAGGCCATGCAACAGCTGCAGGGCAAATACCTGCTGAGCTCGGATCGTGGCTCCATACGCATTGAATATGCCAAAACCAAAATGATAAACGATGTGACTCTGATGAATATGAATGGCAAAGCAACCATGGCAACTATAGCACCACCGCCACCACCACCACCACCACCAACAATGGCAGCACCGCCGCAACATTTATTCATATTGAACAATGGCTTGGATCATTTGGGCCAGGTTCATAATGCCAATTTGCTCGTCACAGCAGCAGCTCCATCAGCAGCAACACAGCAGCAGCAACAGCAGCAGCAACTGACCTACAGCACCAACAGCACCACCAACACCAACACCACTAGCGTTGTTGTTAACTCACTACAGCACCACCAACTTCATCCAAATCAGCACCACCAAAATCATCTCTTTAGAGACGTATGTATATGAGTAACCAAACAACCACAAAATATGTCTAGTAGTCTCTGTTCCCCCACCACCAACAACAACCAGCTATCTCTTTCTTTCTTAACCCACTTTTGCCCCCAAGTAATCGCATAAATATTAAATAAAGCATGTGCCGCAGCCACACCAAAAGGATTGGCCTTCATAAATCGCTACCCTAATTTGTATACCCTTGCGGAGGTTATTTATCTTTTGGCATATATTTTCATTATTAGCTTTTTTGCGGAAATTTTTACTGAATTTTAAAACATTTAGCCTAAGTTTGTTATAAGCTCCTAAACTTTGCACCAAACTAAGAACCAAATTTAGATATATTTCTCGGTTATCTGAAAACGGGCTTAGCGACCTGTTTTGATTTTAGTCAAAATGAATGTTAGCAGGCTTAAGGTCGAGGTTTGATTATAGTTAAATAATCAACCAGAAAATTCAACAGAGAATATATATGAAAATGAACAGTAGCTGTGGCTGTGTAGACAGCCGTTTCGGCTGCCGCCATGGCAAAGCCTTCGTCAGTACACTTTCAGTTGCTGTCACACCAACAAGCCATTTGCAAATCCTATTTTTATTACCCAGTGTACTTGGCATTCTCAACTCGTTATTCGCCGACTTATTTTGACTTTAGACAAAGTGCTTGTAAGCCCTCTCAAGGTCAAGGATTGATAATAATTCCATTATCAACGAAATCAACAAAGATTTTGTACATATTTGTCAGCTCTGGATATTCAGACAGACTGTTTTGATGGCTTCCCAGCAACATCTCATCAGTGAGTTTTAAGCGCTGATACCAACAAGCCGTTTGTAACTAATTACCTATTTAAATAAGCTGGGCGTCGAATTAAGATCTGAGAATTCTATGAACGTGAAATCCAATTGATTTTATTTTATCTTTTAAACTTTAACCCAGCCTGAAGGTATGCTATTGTGCTTATAGGTATGTTAAAATCTTTGTTTTGGTGTGGCCAATGTTAAGTTTTCTGAACATTTTTCAGAGTAAACATAAACATAAAAATTCAGCAAAAACGGACAGGGTAATTGGAAACGTACAACTGGATAAGGTACCTCCAGAAGGGGTCAGTCCTAAATTCTTAAAGTCCGCACGGTAAAGTTTTATTAAAAACCAGAGCTCGTAAATAACAATTGATCGTTTTTCCTTTTGCAGTCTGCTCAATAACAAAACCGAAAAACCCCATGCACGCTTGATTTCGCTCTGAGCAGAACACTTCGTTTCTCTTTGTTTTTGTTTTCAGTTGACTGTTCTCAGCTGACCTGTTCTCGTTTTGCTCATTCAATAGCAATTTATAGAGAGCGGTCCGACTGAGCGCTCTCACATTAAGAGTCAGCAGATGAGCGAAAAAAAAACTGATCACCTCAAAGGGTCTTTTGTTGCTGTATTTGTTTTTTTTTTTTTTTTTTTGTGTGTGGCTTGTGCGTGTCACAGGCCCAAACAGACACCCCACTCTCTATGTGAGAGCGCAAGTGACTTTTATAATTTTCGCTCCCGTCGATTCGTTCAACGAATGGACAGAGCAAAAGTGAATCAAGATCATTGGTTGTTAGTTGAGCAAAGAGCGAAATGTTCAAGAGCCGATGAGAACGGCTCATCTCAGACTCTTTGCCGTAAGTAACTGTTACTTTTGGACAACGAAAAATGGTCAATTGTTTTTTGCTAGCTCTGTTATAAACTAATTTTATGATAGCATATTAAGCTATTGCATGTCCCTAAGAGATGATTTTCTTCAGCCAAAAAACCGCGAGATGGAGTACGATTTAAAGATTCCCCCACGAACCACTCCATATAGTTCATAAAGTAGACCGAAAAATAGAACAAGCATCGTCTTCAATTTCACCAACGAACCATTGGTTCGCGGACTAAAGGAGTTATTGTACTAGCAATTGACTTGGAACAACTTGGACCAATTAGGGTATTCACATCTTCCCAAAACGCGAACCTGGGGTACAGTTGAAAAACTGGGTAAGAGGTGGTGCTTACAAAAGTCCCTTCTATCAGAATTTAAGGGTCGGTTTTTTTTCCAAAATTTGGATACTGTGCTATAGTCAAGGTGACTATTCATTTCGTATATTATAGAATTATAATCAATTCTTGACTTTGAGACGGCTAAAAAGCACTTTGACTATTATTCAGGCCTGTTTTCAATTCCACTTCCACTGCAACTTTTCGGAAACGTAATCGATTTAGTTTCTCGCAACACAAAAACGAAAGCATTTTACGTTTTAAAAAGTAATGCTTGCTGCTCGGTGGAATGAAAAGTAATTGCCAAATTACGCACTCGTACAGTTGCCGAATGTACATTAAGTTAATTTTCCTTAATACTGTAATCATTGGAGAGTTTGTTAATGTATTTTGATTTGCATTTAAGTCTATAACTAAATTAAAACAAATTTTTTTGTTAAATGTCTCGAGAAATTGGAGGCGCCTGCCAAACCGAAATGTAAAACGTTAAAATCAGCCTCTCTCGTTTCCACATGTTCCATTTTCCATCGTTTCGCTTGATTCTCCTGTGCCGATTTCGTTTGGTCCGTGGTTTGCCAAAAGTAAAACATAAGCAAAATCATTCGGAATTAAAAACAACAAATCCAAACCGAAACGGAATTGCTTTCGGTGTACTTTTTAAAACGTAGCGGAATTGAGAAAATTCCTGAATATAATATTAGAGGTGCACTCGTGACGTGAACTTAAACGTGTTACCGTGTGTCACGACGTTAACGTGAGCAAACACATGGTTTCGTGTTTGAACATCCGTGATCCGTGCGTGGTTCTTGAGTGAATAAGGGTCAAACATCGTGATTATAAGCTAAGCAGTAATCACGAAATTCTAAAAGTTTATTTTTGATGAAAAAGTGTCAACTCTAGAAAATGTGGTACTAATCGGACAAAATGGTACCGGCTCACTCAAATGAAATGAAGACAGCTTTTACTGTTTACCCGCACATATGTCTGTTCATGTATAATTTCAAGAATATTGAAAACAATTTTTCGTTTTCCAACTACAAAGGTGAAAAAACCTTTTGAAAGGAAATAAGAGTTTTTGTAAGAGTGAAATGAAACCACAAGACAAGGTTTAAAATTTTACGATTTGCTATTCATGTAGAAAGTGTTCTCATACTCCTCTCAGAGTGGCACAGGTAGGATGTTGCAACACCGGTGCAACAACAAGGACCAAGGGTAATCGGATTTTCATACAACCCTGTTTCAATTTTAACATAAGTGAATTCGAATGCTGTACATATTTTTATACACGTAATAAGTGTATTATAATTTTGACCAGAAGTTTGGAACGCATTGAAGGAATCATCTGCAACCACATAAAGTATATTTATTCTTGATCAGCATGACGAGCTAAGTCGATTGAGCTATGTCTGTCTGTTTTTACGCAAGCTTGTCCCTCAGTTTTGAAACTATCAACCTGAAATTTTGCACAGAGTCATATTTTAGCTGCAAACTGATAATATGTTAGAACTACCCGGATCTGATGAATATTTCTTGTAGCTGCCATAGGAATGATCTGTTTCAAGTGTATTAAAACTTCGGCACAGACGTAGCCAGCTTTGCATTCTCGTTTTAACTAATAAAAAATCAAGATAATAAGTATCACACATATATTTTCTAGTGACTTGAATTCCAAAGTCATTATGTGACGTTTTAGCACATATTCGCAATTAAATTCAAAGACAACTTTTTATGTTGAGTCTTTGCCAACTTCTAGATTGGTGCCGTTTGATAGCTTTAAGTCCTTTCCCTCATCTGCAAGGGTATATAAACTTCGGTACTCCTAACCTGACTTTATGCAAGTTTTTTTTATTTATATTTTCCCTTTTTTATGGCTTATGGTGCAAACGTAAAATAAGTAATATGCACGCCCCTATTTTATAATCCCCAGCAAACAAAAAAGCAACCGTATATAACCCCATTAACTATTTATAAAATTGCAAATTGTTATTGTTAAGCTTGGCCCGTTTACTTTGCATGCCACCACAAACAACAACTACTACAACAACAACAACTACTAGCAGCCAAGCAGCAACCACAAGTAAGAAACAAAACGGGGCTCAACCTTAGAGATATCCTGTGGAATTGTTGTAATGTGTTTTTGTTGTGTAGTAAAATTGCTTTAAAAAGACATTAGCTTTATGTTATGTTATCAATAGAACCGTTTAGGAAATAAGTTCAGCGATTAACCATAGGCAGCACTTTAAAATGTCACAAAAATCATCATTAAAAACAGGGGTCGGCTATGTGAGCAGAGATGTTGGCAGAAGTTGCCAATGGCAACTTCTCTGCTCACCTTACCTACCACTGATTTGGAGTTTTCAGTAGTTAAAAAACTAGATTATTTCATCAAGTAAGACAGAAATGATATTGAATACTATTTATCTAGTAGTAGCAAAATAACTTTATACTTATTATTAAAGAGAAGGGTATCAAAGATATACTTAATCAGTCAGGGTTTTTCCCAAACAAGTCCATTGTCTGTGTTGAGGTCTCTAATAAGGTTGATATTTGTTTTGAAAATTGAGTTTGGGTCTTGTTTTTGTAATTCACTCAGAAGCGAAGCAATTGCTTGTGCGACAGAGTGGCGCCAAAAAAAAAACTTACTGAGCAATAGGAGCAAAGACGTGCCTACCGATATTATTAAGCGTTAGAGGTTAAGAGGACCGGGCATGGAGGGAGTTCCCAATGAAATAAGAGGGCCATCTTTTATATTTTACTTAGAATCATTAGTTGGAACATAAACTGATTCCTTTGAAAGCAAATGAATGAATATCAAATACAAATTCAACATCTGATACATATGATTTGATTTGATTTTTGTTATCATTTGAAACAATTTAATAGATTTAATGACTTGATTTGATTTGTTGTGACTTGAAATGGTTTGTTGAGACATAAAATGATTGGCTGATTTAATATGATTTGATATGATTTGATATGATTTTATTTGATATGATTTGATATAATTTGATATGGTAATTTGATTTGATAAGATTTGACAAGATTTGATATCATTTCAAGTCTTAAGTAAATTCGATCATACCTCCTCCTACCTCTTATAAGTACTTGCAACTTCAACTCGAGTTCAGCCAGCATTTAAATTCAAATTATAACAAACAAAAAGTTGACAGCAAAAGCAAGTTATGGCGGCCTTATAGCACTTGACTTTACGAACTAAACACCCCGACGGAGAGTGAGAAGGCAGAGGAGACTGGGAATATACTTACCGGTTGGGGCTCAGACATCCGCTAGTTAAATGCAAACTTCCGTTTAGCCTTGCCCAATCCACTAAATAATTCTTATGTTTTGCACCTCACTCGTTTCTCTCCCACTCTGAGCGGTGTGTGTGTGTGTGTGGTTGTGGCGCACGTTTTCAAAATGCTAAAAGACCACATAAATTTATTTTTTCAATTTTGTGCAAGAAAAAGCAGCAGCGATCACAATAAAACAGCAGAAAAACTTTATAAAAAATGCAAAACATACGCGTGCCACACACCTCCCCCTCAGTCCATCATGCTTGTTGTGTGTGTGTGTGTGATGGCTTAACGAGAATCACTCCGCCTCCTAGATGTTGATGGAGATTTTCTTAACTTTTTTTTATTTTTATTATTATGTTTGCAGTTTTTTTATTTGTAGTTGTTTGCTTGTTGGAAATCAATTTAAATCGTTTACATCTACTAGGCCAAGGGAAAGGAAGGAAAGTGAGGAAAAGTTTCGCATACAACAAACTTGATTCCTATGGCGGTCCAGCCATAAAATGGCCTGTAAAACTTGTGGGTACTGACAGAAAGGTTACGGTGCTTGATGATGGTCCATTAGAGAGGGGGAGAAAAACTTCACTTTTTGTTATGTAAAACATTTGGAGAACCTTAACCAAGTTTAAGTTTCGAACAGACAAGAAGTGGAAATGAAGTATTAAAAAAAGCTGTGCACTAGGCTGACAAGTTTAGACATTTTATAGAATTTTTTAAAAGTCACAAGCTGTCTTAATTAAATGAGTTTAGCAGAGGCCACGGAACATCAAGATCACAGCTAAATAGTGAGATTAATTTTAGGTGAATTTAGGTGGTATTCGTTGAAGAAGAGAAGAGACGGAGTAACAAGTCATATCACTATTTTGCTATGCATTTAGGTTCTTAACAGAGAAGACCCAATGAGATCATGAAAAAGAGAACCGAAATGACATGTAAACTCTGTCTTTTCTCAAAGAAAGTTAATTTTCCTTTTGTTTGTGCATATGTTTCCATGTTATGCATGTGAGTGCTATTGTGATTCTAATGCAAAAACACAAAAATGACACTTTGAGTTTAGATTTCCCTTTTTATACTAAGTTGCTTAAAGCTGATGCCAAAAGCCAAACGAAATTATCCCCTTCAAACTGTTATCGTAAAAGTTTGTTATTCTCTCTCATCGAGAACTATGAAACAGAAAACATGAGACAAGAATAAGTTTTCTGTTCAGAGAGTGAGCGAGTCTGTTTAAATTGTACCTGTCATTGATGTGAGCAGCCAGCACAGAAAACATTTATTGATCATATTTTCTGAGCTTTGGTTCTGAGGCTTAAATGGAAACCAAGACTCTTAAAGTGTTCAATATCGAAATCGCTTGACATAGGCCACCATGTAAGTTTGCTTAAGAACGTAATTAGACTTGGGAAACCAGCGATATTGAATTATACCTGACTTTTCTTATGCAAAGTTTATAAATATCGCTTAAATCAAAAAATATTTGCGCAAATTGGCTTCATAAAGTTACTCTTTTGCTTATCGGTGTTTGAACCAAACAGCCTTGGTGTTGTGCTTGATCCCCTTTTCACTAAGGAGAAGGAATAAAGTCCTAAAAGCCATACCAGAAAGCATTTGGGGGAAAGAAAATGAGACCATAACCAATAGAGCTGGAGAAACATCGATGAAAACATCGATGTTTCCCATATGAAAAAATCGATGTTACTATTGATATTTCTCCAGCTTTAATAACCACCACCTATAAAGCAATCGGAAGATCTGGTCCCCGTCAATTAGTGACACGCAGTGGCGAAACCTCCACAGCCACAGGTTGTCACACCATCCCCCTTATCTCCATCAAAAATATGACGTACTCCCGGTGCGTGATCATAACACTCACTCAACAGTTCCTGAGCTGCTGCCACTTCGATAGTCATCCCAACAATGCATTCACTACCCTTAGCATGTCCAGAAGGCCACAAGTTGTTATGCATGTTCTGAGAACCGAGCTCTCTTCCGTTCAGCAACATTTTGGAGATGGACGCCACACACCTGTGCTATGTAAAGTAAAATGGCTTGTCAAGTTGACACAGCCCCAAAGGGCCAAAGCCGAGCTTTTCTCAATCTCTAGGCTTGTGCGCTTCTAATTTTCGCACAAGAGAAAGGGAACTACAGTTTTACGCCGAATCCGGCATTTTTTGATGCTTTTCATAGCATCAAAGCTGGCGCCAACAGCAGAGAGGGGTGACCGGGTGTAAAGTTTATTCAAAAAGAAAACTTTTCATTAGATGTTCCGTGGCGGGATCGAACCCACGACCTCTTGCACAGCGGTCGCGCACACTAGCCGCTGAGCCACCCGGCCACACCTGTGCTATGTGCAGAAGCGAAAAATTTGTCTCACACCTCCATCGTTGCAACGCCATCACCTATCCTATCGTGACAATATTGAACTGCGACTCCCAAGAGCGAATAGAGCCCTCTGGCCCGGGAAGAGCAAGTTCCTTAATAGCCTCACCCCTTTAGATCTCTGGATCACCCAGTCGAGGCAACCATCTTCCTCGGACTGTTCCCAGTTTAGCCTTCTACATCTCTTATAATTAACCCTTATACTTTCCTTTCTTTTCATTCTTTACGTACAAATCTTCCCAGCCGCTATAACAAGTGTAACGGCGATCGGTGCGAGTTACTGGTCTTTCTTTCTTTCTTTATTGGTTAATCATCCTAACGCTATAAGTGCATTATACGTAAAACTTAAGGCCCTAGTCTTTTCATAAGCTAAGTGTGAACATTGCTTTTTTCTGTGCACTTTAGGAAGTTTTCTCAGGAGGCGAGAGAATCAGGTGGGATTCTCTAGTAGTTCTAGTAATTTTTCACAGAATTTCCCGCCTACTGAGAAAACTTTATGAAGTTTGCTTCGTCGTGTAAATCCCGACTTTTTCTATATTTTATTCTAAGAAGCCGATACTCATAGTTTGATACTCATTTTTCGATACTCAGTACTCGTTTCTCGATACATATTTAGTAATCTGTACTTGATAGTCAGTTCTCGATACGCAGTACTCAATACTCAGTAGTTGATACTCAGTTTTCGACACTTAATACTCGATACTCAGTACTCAGTTATCGGTACTCAGTACTCGATACTTAGCTCTCGACACTCAGTACTCGATACTCAGTACTTGATACTCAGTACTCGATACTCAGTACTCGATACTCAGTACTCGATACGTACTCGATACGAAGTACTCGATACGAAGTACTTGATACGAAGTATTCCATGCTCAGACATTACCTATTTTGCAATGCTTAGTACACTATACTAAGCAGTCGATACTAAACGCTCGATATTCAGTATTCGACACTCAGTACTCGATAATCAGCATTCGATATTAAGTTCTCGATTCTTAATACTCGATCCTCAGTGCTCGAAACTCTGTAGACGATACTCTGTGTTCGATACTCAGTGTTTGATACTCTGTACTCGACGCTGAGTACTCGATACTCAGTACCCGACACTCAGTTCTCAATACTCAGTACTCGATACTCAGTTCCCGATACTCAGTTCCCGATACTCAGTACTTTATACCTCAGTACTCGACAATCAGAACTCGATACTCAGTGCTCGATACTCAGTATTCGATACTCAGTACTCGATACTCATACATTGCATATTTTGCAATGCTCAGTACACTATACTCAGTGTTCGATACTAAACGCTCCATATTTAGTATTCGACACTCAGTACTCGATAATCAGCACTCGATATTAAGTAGTCGATGCTAAGTACTCAATACTCAGTGCTCGAAACTCTGTAGTCGGTACTCAGTATTCGATACCAATCTTTATTTTTTTTTCTCACCGCACACTACCCCCAACACCCCAAAAATACACAAACTAAATAATAATCTTTTTTTTTTTTTTTAAAAAAGGAAAAACGCGGCAAGCCTCTCTCAATCTCTTGGCTTGTGCGCTTCCAACTTTCGCACAAGAGAAAGGGACCTACAGTTTAACGCCGAATCCGAACGGCAGTTTAAGAAGCTTTTGCATGGCTAATTACTACAAAGTTGGCGCCAATAGCAGAGTGGGGTGACCGGGTATAAAGTTTATTCAAAGAAAAAACTTTTCATTCGATGTTCCGAGGCGGGATCGAACCCACGACCTCTTGCACGGCGGTAGCGCACACTATCCGCTGAGTCACCCGGATACTTTACGATACTAAAAGCTCGGTATTCATTATTCGATACTCAGTACTCGATTCTCAGTACTTGAAAATTTGTACTCGATTCACAGTAAATCATGAAATGAAATTTAGCTCCTACTTAAATCTTCTGTAATGAAATTGTTGATGTTTCACATCAAAAAGTATTGGGCTTTTTTAATGTAAAAATAATACAAAAATTTTGTTTAAAAAAGTTTTTTGTTTTTTCTACATTTGCATCTAATATTTGGAAAAGAAAAGCTAAGCTCGCTAGAAAGCCTCAAGCTTTCTCATTTAGAAGCTTTAGCCTACAAGCTGAAGCATTGACACCCAAAAAGGCTTGGATTTCTGTATTGTGAGTCTGATTTTGTTTTCATTGATCTTTGCAATTCCCAACTGCTTGCATGGAAAGACATTAATCAGTCAAGAGTCGACTAAAGATTGGATTTGGACTTCCATAAAACAATACTGCTTAGGCATGCAGCTCTTTTTGGTGCATCACCTTTTGTAAACGCACCTTTTTTGACCTCGAGCCAGCTAATCTCTTTACTAACTTACTAAATTGGAAAGGTCGCCAAATAAATTACGAAAAGCCTAGAAAAATCAAAAATATCTAGTTTAGTTTAGTGACGCAATGTTCTTTTGAAAAAGTTAGTTTGTTCTAGGGGGAAATCATTTTATACCAAAACGAACCATTTTAGACCCTGAGAACTCCATATATAGCACTGTAAAGAGCCAGAACTCTAGTGATTATAAGTTACATCTTTTGTGATGACAATAAACTAAACCTTACTTAGTTTGAAGCCTTTTCAAGCAGTTTTATTATTATGGTAATTTTTCTAGACTTATGTTGATTGCCTACTTAAGCTAAGAACTAACACGAAAATCATCAAGCTTCTGATCACCCGATCACCACATTTTGCAAGCATGTTGTGGAGACTGCACTACCATTATATCCACCTCTATGCAAAATCTTTGACCCATTCAACTAATTGAAGTATTCTTACTATTTTCAGAGGAGCGGGTATGGAATCAAGGCATGATTTGCTCGCTAAGAAACTAGAACGCGAAATGCAACAACAGCAGCAACAACAACAGCAAACGCAGCTACACCACCAACCACCACAGCAACAACAGCAACAACAACAGCAGCAGCATTTTCATCACAGCCACCAGCCGCATCATCATCATCAGCAGCAGCAACACCATCATCATCATCATCACCATCAGCAGCAGCAGTTCTTGATGACGCCGACAGCAACTTGACCCGGCAGTGCCACCATTCAACCACCACCACTACCACCGCCGCACTATGCGCACCACCCGCATCACATATATTCATACGTGTTGCCTGCGGTGGTTTGAAAACTGGAATTTGAGTTTGATTAAACAACAACCGCCCCCCACAAAAACACGCATAGAGCAAACAAAAAAGCTTCGCATGACACGGATCCATGCAAGGAGGCAGAACTTTAGTTGTAGATAAAAAAGCAAACAACCAACAACAACAAAAAAAAAAACTATTAAAAAACCAAAAAAAAAATTATTATCATTTTGACAACCCCCTAACCCAGTTTAGTGAAATTTTTCGACAGGCAAGCAAAAAAAATGAATTAAAAACTTTAAAAATAAAGGGAAAAACTTTGTAGGAAAATATACAATACCGTTTAGATCAGAAGCAGAGAGTTGATATGCCCATATACATATATACATACATACATATAGAATAGCCAGTTACATATTCAGTTATTTTAAATGATTTTCCCTCGAAACATTTTTAAGTGAATTGATTTTGTTGAAACGTTTTTGTTTTGTCTCCAAACCTTCAGCCTCTCAGACAAAGCTAGGGGATTTGATGTGAAACATGTTGCTGCAACATTGTTGTTAAGGGAATTTGTTTGGTTTAGTTTGTTTTTAATGAATTTTCCCACAAATATTTTTAGTGAATTGATATTGTTTTAGCCTCTCTGACAAAGCTAGGGGATTTGATGTGAAACATTTTTGTCAAAGTTGAAATGTTAATGCAACATTGTTGCTAAGGTAAAAACTAACTTCAAATCAAGCTTCGCAAAATATTCGCCAACTGGCTTAGAAACGTGCGTTGAACGTGCGTTTATAATGGTTTTAGCCAACTGTATTCCGTTCTCTTTTTCGCATTTATTTCAAGAAACTCTCATAAATTTATTTATTTGCTGGCACATTTGTTGCTGCAACTTTGTGTATGTCATTTTTGATTCTACCACTATATTCTTGTCATTTTGTTGCTACAACTTTGTAGCACAAACTTTTTCAGCTATGCCAAATGAGGCCAAATGTACAAAAACTGTGCTGGCATAGTTGCTGTGACTTTGACATACTTAAACTAAGTTCACACAGGCAAATAATTTGCGCAAATTTCAATGATTTTTTGGCTATTTATACCAGCGGTGGGCACTAAATTTGATTTTGGGAGTAGCAACAACTGAAAATGCTTCCTCTATTACCGATGCTCGAGTGCACAAGCCAGACAATCCATATACTTGTTTTTGCAGACGTCTCTGCCGTGCCCCGATACGGAAAAAATTTGTTGTTGTTTTCGCTTCGAAGCGAGGCCATTCCGCTTGTCATTCTGTCTGGTTGTTTGGCGGTGGCGCCAAGAAGCCAGGCCATTTTTAATGCGTTTGCGTGGCGCCAGTTGCCGCATAATAACTGTAGGGAGCAATGG
The DNA here is from genome assembly GCA_018904265.1 of Lordiphosa collinella. Lineage (NCBI taxonomy): Eukaryota > Metazoa > Arthropoda > Insecta > Diptera > Drosophilidae > Lordiphosa > Lordiphosa collinella. Next base: position 62,076 of record JAEIFV010000749.1, read on the forward strand.
GAGCAAGGCATGCCATGAAGGCAGAGTGTGATGGACTTTAAACTAGAGCAATGCTTCCATTCGCAACTAATTTGTTCAAATATGGCCGATAAGTTCACTATTGAGGCCTATTTAGCCAAAATTGCGCATACTTTTTAAGACCAAATGTGTTTTAAGACAACATTTACAATTCATGGCTAACTTTGTTTGCACAATGTGTACAAATGTTTTACGAATTGTTGTTGTTACTTTTATATACTTACTTACCTAAGTTAAGGTCCCACACGTAAATAATTTGCGCAAATATTCCCAAAATTTGTTCTATTTTGTTTGCCTTAATTGAGATCATTTTATATTTGTTGTTTAAACATTAGCTAAGCAGCCTTATTCTATGTTGGTGCAGCAAATATTGGCTTAGTGGGTCCAAGTGCAAATATCCCAGTGCAAATTTGTTTGTGTGTTGGCGAAAAATGCCTGAGGCAAAAAAGCTGCTAAATATATATATGGCTAATTTATAACAAGCCTTACAATGCCATCAGCAAGGAGATAAAGCGATCCAAACATCGATCCAAGTAACAGATACAGCATGCAAAAGCTATGGAATAATAAGACAACCTGCTCCAAATTTGCCGGTCAGACAACACATTGAAAGAGCTGGTATGGACCAATGGTGTAAAGCGCCAATTGAAAAGCCGCACAGCATTTGGAAAACTGATTTAAGCCAATACTAACATCATTGTCTGAAGATAGAAGAACCATAGAAAAGCAAATATCAATCTCTTTTTCCACTGATGAGCCAAGTTCTCCTTCAGTTATGCCTGCAGAAATCCACGCCGAGATTAAACGTCACGAGAATGAGAAATCGTCTGGAATGCAACGGATCGACATCCGAACGATCAGGGCAACTGATTTATAGTATCATCCTGAGATTTTGGCACTTTCCAAGCCTATGAAAATGTGCAAAGATCACTATAATTCTAAAGCCAGACAAACCAACAGATCAGCTTGGTTCATTCGGGCTAATCAGCTTCCTGACTGAACTCTCAACAATATTCCACCGCAAGATTTTGCGCAGAGCGTTTCAATTGGCTAGCATGGCCAACGTCATTCCCAGCCATCAATTCTGATTCCGAATAGAGCATGGAGCCAAACAACAAACTTGGTCGAATAGCACAATTTACTCTTCAAGTGTATGCACTGTATATATAGTAAGGACCAATTTCGAGGCATTTGACTGTCTTATTTGACTCCTACCTAAGTAATTATACAGAACTATCAGCAGTTATCTGAGCCAACGCTCATTTATAGTTGAACGTTGTGGAAACGCTCGATAAAGCCAAATGCAAATATGTGCTGTAATCCCACAAGGTAGCGTCCTAGGCCCAGTTTTATACTCGCTTTACACATCTGATACTACTACTGAATAGTTCCCAGAAAATAATGCTAGCCACATACGCGTATGAAACAGCGATCCTTTCATCGGACAACACCCAAAACGTAGCAGTTTCCAGTTTGGATCAATTCCTGATAAAAACTTCAGACTGGTCCAAAAAATGGATTAACACCATAAATACCTGCAAAACTAAACATTTTATGAACACCTGGCGAAATATCTAGCAACCAATCAACCCAACTGATATCATAAACGAGCGCCTCGTCACAGAAGATAAACTTGTGTATACAAAACTACTGTTTTTAAGTCACATCACATAAATTGTTGAAAGACTTAAGGCCAGAGCGAAGAAACTGCACTGGCTAATTGCAGATCAGAGCAAACTGCCGCTAAAAGCCAAAATCAATGGTATTCAAGCAGCTAATTTCACCCAACGCTACCCGTATGTGGTCCCTTAATTTGTAAAACTCAGTTGAAACGACTGCTAGTTTCAAAAAAAAAACAAATTCTGAGAACCCTTGAAGGAGCCCCCTGGTATATAAGCAACAGATCCATTCATAAAGACCACAGATCTGCTCTGCATAAGTACTTGATATTTTTGCACCCGAGTGTCGAAAACACTTCAACAAAATGTCGCAGTCTTTTACATACTCATTGCATATTTGTGCTTTGCATGTGCAGTAGCAGAAACACTCGCTCCACTTGGCACTAATACTTTTAAAAGCTCAGACGGAAATTATCTGAGAGTTACTTGGCTCTCTCTTGTGGCTCTCTCTTGACATTACTAGAACAACTTAGCGGCATTTACAGTAAGCAAAAGAGCAAAAAAAAAGATGATACTTACTTAAGTATTAGCAGTGTGTATGCTGTGAGAGTGCGCTTGCAGATGAGTGAGATTATGAGCTGACTGTATATTTTGAGTGTCGAATCATACCCAAGACGTTTTTACAAGGAGTATATTAGAGTCAAGAAAGCAGCCACTCTTGCTGATCTCTGATACAGACCTCAATATCAAAACTGTTTAGCTAATCTACACGGAAGCCTACTCTATATATTAGGAAATAATTGCGATAATTTGGCGCTACTGATAGATCTTGATCCAAAGTTAACAAACAAATTGCCAAAATTACTAGAAGATTTGTAGATTTTGGCAAAGAATTAACTCAATAAATTGATCAACTGATTGAATAAACTTAGTAGGCCTTGCCCTTGCAGTTTGGGAACTACACAAATTTGTCAGGAAACCTACCAGAATGTTTTTGATCTCAGCATTAAACATAACTCTAACGAAGAAGCCTGGCAAATAGCCCTAAAGCCAGTTGTGCCTGTTAGGCATAGTAGATTCAAGAAAAGATACAAGCAAGATGCTCCAAATAAGTGTCCCTCATGTGCTATGAGAGCAGATTTTCAGTATAAAATCATTATCGTCTACAGCCAGCAACAGACGGTTGTGAATTCCAGCGACAATGAGCGATAAATTTGGCGGCTACAGATAAATGTTGATCCACTGTTAACAATCAATTTGACAAAAATTCTAGAAGATTAGTCGATTTCGGCACAGAATGAATTCAATTAATTGTTCAACTGATTAAATAAACTTAGTAGGCCTTGCCTTACCATTCCAAATTTGTCAGGCAACCTACCAGAAAATTTTTGAACTCAGCATTAAACAGAACACTAAAACGAAATTGCCTTACAAAATTTTGCATATTTGATTTGTCTCTTCAACAGATTTGGCGAATAAAGTGGGCGAAGGTAAAAAATTTGTTCAAAATTTTTATAAGCAAATATTTGCGCAAGTGGCAACACCAAATTTCTGATGCAAACATTTACAATTCAAGTCTAAAGCTAAGTTAAAGCTTAGGTCTTACAGGCAAATGATTTGTACAAATTTTGTTACAAACTTTTGCTAAATAGGGAACTGTTTGGAGCAAATTTGTTTGTTTTAGAGCAAATTTTTTTTGCAAATAAAACCATAGCTTAAGTAGTAAGTCCTGCAAAATTAGCCATCAGTGCTATATGGCCAAAATTTATATCAAACTTGGGGTAACTTATTTGCCTGTGGAACCTTAGCTTTACTTTGTTTGCACCATGTGTACAAATTTTGTTTGCCTATGGGACCTAAGTATACAACTTCGCTTAGCAACGTTTTTTTTACCAAAATTTCCATGACTGTTTCACATCAACAAAAGGAATTGAAACCTTAAATTTTTGCATGACATTTTAAAAATTTTTCCTCTCATTTCGTTTCTTTGTTACCAAATTAAATACATAATCCAAAGTTAAGGGAGTAATATAAAACACAAGAAACAAAAAAAAAAAAACCATAATTATAGCTTAACCGAATGTGCCCTTTAAATAGCTCTCTTTCTAGAATTATTGAAAAAAAAAGAATAAAATAAATACTTAAAAATAAAACAAAACAAAAAAAAACACCTAAGTAAATGCATTAATGTATGTAATGTATCTTGTATCTAGTAAGAAACATTTGGGAAATGTTACTCAGAAGAATCCAACAACAACAACAACAACGAGCATAAGTCGACGTCATCATGTGAAATTTTTAATGCAAAACTGAAAGCTGGTTTCGAAATTTATTTATAAAAACATTTTTGTGAACTACCAAACACTCGAACGATTTGGAAGAGAGTTGTAAGGCAGGTGTGCGCTGGTGTACGTAGTATTCTTAAACTAACTAACTTAAAAACAAACTGAAACACTCTTAACTTTCCGCCCAAAACAAAGGTATTTCTCTCCTACTTAATCCCCCCTAAAATCCATGACAAGACTCTGATTCCTACTGAACTTTCGAAGTGCTAGAACAATCAAATCACAATTCTTGGGTGGTCACAGCGCAAAGGGCGGGGAACGAAGAGAAAGGCATTTCAAAGACAAGTAAATAAAATCAATTTACATATCATCTTACGTAGCAAGCATACAGCAAACAAAAAATATCAATTGTAACTAAAAAAGCAAAAGTACATTTACGAGTATAATAAACCATGTTAAAGTTAAAGGATAAACATACAACAATTTACAAGAAAAAACCAACAAGGCTTTGCTTTGATTTCAACTTTTACAAAAACTTTAAGTGTATTTGTATGATTTTAATTTAAATTTACCAAAGTTGTCCTTACTAATTAAAAACAATTTATGTTAACCAAGTCCCCACTTATACACACACACACACACACATTTGTTAAACTAAAGCTTAGTTTAGGCTAAACAACTAGACATACCAAAGGCATAATTGAAAAAAAAAAACAAAAACCATTCATTTGTTAAAGAAATAGCAATAATTTGGCCTAATATTTTCAATCGATTCTATTTAATTTCTCTTAACTTTAGTCAAATGTAAAAGCATATTCCGTCCAATTACATTTCTTGCTTTCCACTTGACGCATTGGTTGGAGCCTCCACACTCACACATCTACACACACACACACACATATATGGGCAAAAAGTTAGAGAATAAGTGTAAAATGTTTAATTATATTATACTAATGCATATCATAAAATTGCGCCTTTAAAACCAGAAGAAGATGAATAACAAAACAAAAACCCAATTACAAAACATATTTACAACTACAACTAAGCATACGAGTATATCTAATAAAGTAATAAAAAAAACATTTACCAAAACCCACAAAAAGCAAAAAATAGAAGCTATGCCTAACAAATATTTTCGAAATTAATTTTTAGATTTAAGTAAGAAAAAAAACCAAAAGCAATGTAAACCCTTTGAGTGTGTGTGTGTGCGTGTGTGTGATGGGAAAACAAAGAGAAAATATTTGTGCAATACACAGCGAAATGATGATGAACCAATGCGTTATGACCTCATATGAGGAATGGCCCTTAATCAGCTGGGCTAATGTCTGAAATAGGGCACAGTTTGGTGAAGTTTGATATTAGTTTTTAGGTTCTTAGACTTCGCTCGATTTGAAAATTTTTTTGAAGTAAGGCCAACTTATTGTGTGCAGCTCTGAACTTAGATACTAAGTAAACATTTTATGTTTCAGACCAAACCAGTAACCGCATGATTTTGACTGAAATAACCATGAAAATGATGTGAACTGTTTAAGTCTTATAAAATTTGGCATCGTAGTAAAACCGAAAGCTCACTTTAATTATTGTACAAATCTCTTTTTACCCCTACTCTATCAGAGAGAAGCTTCGAAAAGTAGCACAAATTTATTTCATTCTTTGAATTTTTTAATAAATTTGGAAATAGTCTTTGATAGAGTTCAAAATTCCAAGTGCAAGGGCTTATAAGCTTCAGTAGATCACTTTTTTGTACTCTTACAATGTTGTAATGCAAAGCTTGTACATTGTATATACACTAACACTTTCCATTCTTATTGGTTAATCCTGGTATAAAGTAATAGTACTTAATACTGAGTACTCGATACTTGATCCTAAGTACTCGATTCTACCTAAAAGTTCTCAATACTCAGTATTCGAAACTCAGAACTCGACTCTAAGTATTCGCTGCTAAGTAGTCGATACTCAGTATTCAATACTCAGTTGTGCAAAGTACGGGATTCTCAGTATTCGATACTTAGTACTCGATACTAAGTACTTGATACTAAGTTCTCGATACAAAGTACTCGATACTCAGTATTCGATACTCAGTACTTGATTCTAGATACACATAACTAAGTACTCGATTCTAAGTATTTGATACTAAGTACTCGATACTAAGTATTTGCTACTCAGTACTCGATTCTAAGTACTTGATACTAAGTGCTCGACACTAAGTAGTCGATATTCAGTACGTCTTCTTCTTATTTGGCCCGATATTTCGATCACAACCGTTTGACGGTCTCGGCCGCTGCTATTAATGCCCGCCACTCGCCTCTGTCTTGCGCGAGCTGGCACCCGTTGGTCAGCTTAGGCGCCTTAATATCTTTCAGCAACTGTTTTTCCCAACTAAGTTTCGGTCGTCCTATACTTCTTTCTTTCCCTAATTCGTTGGCCTTCCGCCGGAACACTTTTTTTACTGGAGCTTCTTCATCCATGCGAGTAACATGTCCAAACCAGCGCAGCCGCTGTTGTTTTATGCGCTTGATCAGATCAGTGCGATACTCAGTACTCGATTCTAAAAACTCGATACTCCGCCGTCAAACACTTAACAACAACACCACAAAATATGCCATGTCAGCGTGACGCTGAAATCAAAGTTTTCTCCTACCTATATCTTTCCTATCAAAATAAAAGTTGTTTCACATCAAAAAGGAAAAAAAAAGCACTACGACCCAGAAGTACTATAAAGAAAAAGCTATCAAAATCAAGAGGTGGCTTTTGAAAGCTTTTAAAGAAGCTCGGATTTACAACCTGAACATTTAGAATTGTCAGCTAAGCAGAGTACTCTCTACTGAGTACTCTCTACTCCATACTTTTGACAGCCCATAAACAGCGATGGCGAATGTCATCGAGTACTTAGTATCGACCTTTTTGCTGTGAATCGGTGAGGATCAGAGAACTACAAAATTCATTTTTTTTTTGATTCCATCATAGTCAAAATTCATACTTACATTTATAAGACCAGCATCAAGCCAGACAACGCATCGAGCGGTTCAGTATGTACCAATGATCCTGCATGATTTGTATTCAGTAATTGGCCGTGTTCAGCAGAACAACTTTCTCCCTGATCAATAGTACATTTCCAATGATTTTCCTGCTGAACTCCAGAGATAGGGTACCATGATAGCTAATTTAGCATATCATGACAGCGGAGCATGTATCAAGGAAAAAGTACGCTCCTTTTAAGTGATACTGATACCACGAGTTGCAATTGTGTTTGTTTTTCTGATACCAGCTCAGCGATCAATCTTTTTGCTGTTCACAGCCATTTATACAACAAACTCAGTGTTGACTAAAAGCAGCTTTATACCAGCCAACGCATCGAGCGGTTGAGCAAGAGTCGGCCGATTGAATATATTGGCAAGTATTTCGGCTCTCGTGTTCAGCAACACAAGCACATTTTGCTGTTCTTTCTATTTGATTGGCCCTGCTTTTTATCTCTGCTAGCAGCGCTGTCTCAGCTAGTTCGTATCAATTTGAAATTACAACCATCAATCTTTTAGTATCATTTTGATCATTTATCAAAAAGAGGAAAGAAATCAATGCAAGTTCACAAGTAAAGTGTATTCGTATATATCTAAATTATTATTTTTACATAACTTTAGCTTCTTCTCTGGGTATCTAACTCAGTACTTTATACCTAAAACGAAAGTCGGCATCTCAACGCAGGCAACTATCGACCTCACCTGTGAAGATGCGATAAATCACAGTATAGAAGCTAAGCACTCAGCAAGCAAGACGCATACTGGTGTTGATGGAAAGATATTTGCCTTATGGCAGTGAGGTCGTGGGTACGAATCCCCGTCAAAGCGCTCAGTTCTTTTTGATATCTCAGTAGCAGCAGCTTTAACGCTGGCCTAATAAATGAGATTTCAAGAAGATCCATTATGTACTATTATGACTGTTTTTTAATGACCTTTATACTGTAAACTTGCAGCCACCGATTGCTGCACACTGAGTGCAAAATCCAACAGGAGGCCACTCACACATACAAGCGGAAATGTCTGTTTTATGCTGTCTTTTTGGTGTTTTGCAGTTTTGCCTTCGCTGGCATGGAGAGACTGTTCTTTTGATAGACATTTCAGGATGAAGATCGCTGATGAGTGAGGAAAATTGTCCTCAATTTCAGTAGCAACAACTGCGTCGCGGAGCAGCAAATCACGCAACGCAGCTGCTCTTGTACAGCTTATACTGTGTGTGTGTGGGAGCAGCGCTGCTTTGCTAGTTTTCATATGCACACGAGATATGAATATGCCTGACCCTGGTTTAAAGTTATGCCAATAGCACAACAAGACCTCGAGCCAGTCAAAAACTGCAAGTTAATAATTATTATGTTTAAATGTTTTTAATCAACGACGTCAAGATGCTAAAACTTACCTTCTCTTCCCATTATAGCCATTTCCTCTAACAATGTACTGAAGTGTTATTGTTGCACTCATGATATTTCGAATTTTCAAACTAATATTTGTTGACTTTGAAATACGTTTTCTTTGTCAGATTGAAAGCCTTAAGCGGTATTTTCAAATGTCTGATGTCACATAAAAGTTTCTCAAATGAGATATCAGACAAGGGTTATAGCCAACTTGAGAAGCACAAAAATATATGAAAAGCTGCCAGAACTTTTTGACAGCCTACTCAAAGTAAACTGAGGTATTTTTGAGCCATTTCATATGAGATTTCAACAAGTGAATCTAAAGCTTTAAGGTGATTACTGAGAACGATCGAGTTTTCCTTCAAGAAATTAACTAGACTGTCCCTTTTCGCGTAAAGGAGGCCCAAAAGATTACGCTTCGACCGCAAAACAGCCAGCTCTAGGTACAATTTTCAAAATACTTTTGTGTAATGCTTTGTTTTTAAGTATCAAACAACAAAATCAGGCAAGGAAAAATTTCTTTAAGTAATATTTTTTATATGGAATTTTCCTTCAAAAAATTTACCAGATATTCCCTTTTCGCGTGAAAGAGGCCCAAAGGAACAAGCTTCGACCGCAGAATGCAAACCACCTCGTCTGGCACGGCTCGTGAAAATTTTCAAAATAAATTTGTGTATTGCTTTGTTTCTGAGTTTCAAACAACAAAATCAGGCAAGGAAAAACTGACAGCTAATGGAAAATTCGAACATTCTCAGTACTCACCTTTTGAAACAAACTTAAATATCCAAAATGTCAATTTGATATTCTCTAGTATTATATTGATATCAAAAACCAAAAACTGATTTAGATTGAGATAGATTGAGACAACGTTTTTCAAATTGAGATTGATATAAATTTTTTTGGATGAAAATTTTCACGAGCTGGCTCTTTTGGGCTTCTATAAATGAAAATGAAACATAGAAAATCCAAGCTTAAAATTGCATCTGACATTTGCTTGTGTTGATAGAGTCTTTGGTAGGTTACTACGAGTTTTTCTCGACAACAGAAGAGTGACTTAATCTAAATATTGTTGAGGTTAGCTTGCAAAAGTCTCCTTAATTTCATATATGTATTGAGTTCAATCCTTAGCTTAGACCAGGCCCGGCCAAATAGAGAGGGCAGAAAAATATGTCCGGCTCTCTCTGACAATCAGAGATGACTGACTTCGGCAAGCATTCGGTGTGAATCGGCGAATGACTTCGGGCCCCAGAGGCTATGGTTGGCCAGGCCTGGCTTAGACTTGTCTTTGAGTTCGCTTGCGTATATCTAGCAACTTGTATGATTAAGAGTGTTTAGTTTGGGAAACCATATCAAACTTCACCAAGCTGACATTTATTTTAGCATACCCAACTCTCATTAGGACAGCCAACCTCGTATTATATTCTATTCTAGGCTAATTTCTACACATTCTCCTAACTTCTTATCTGTTTTATTTTTGTCAAATATGAAATATTTCAACAAAAAGTATTTCATTTCTCCTGTTGGTAAGGGAATCTAGTTAATAAATACTAAAAACTAAACAATATGAATTATGGGAACATTATATGAATACATATAAATATATATATATATATATGATAAATGATAAATACATTTTGAAGAAGCAAATGACAACAGAAAATAAGGAAACCTACATACACTTACAAACCAAATACATATCAGCAAATAAATGGAAAAGAAGATTTATCAGATTTTACAAGCGATATGTTTTGATGTGGTTTTTAACAATTTTTTAACAATGTAAGCATAAAAAGGCAAAGCAGTTACCAAAAACCAAAACAAAAAACTCGTATATATTCAGACAGAAAATTTAGTAATAGAAAACTACTTACCAATTAATGATGGCACACAAGTATACCGTGTGTGTTGTATGTGGTATGTGCGTTGTTTACGTTTCTTTTCAACCCTTTACTTGCCTTACCCTAGACAGCAGTTAATTATCTTATATATTTACTAAACGTTAAGTAATTTATGTCCTTTTCTACTTTAATTTGACGGTATTAATTATGCTTAATAAATTTTTGTTTTGTTCGTTAAACAAACCGTTTTGAATATTTGTTTTATTTCGATTGGAGCCAAGGATGAAGCGCATTGAAAAACCTTAAAGAAACGAATTTTAAATTAGTGAAAATTTTTGCAAAAAAACAAAAAAACAACAACTATACAAATTACATATATTTATAATAATATATATACAACAAGACCTAACGGTAACAAAAACCCAGTGAACAGGCGAGAAAAAGCAAACCAAAGCAAACGGAAACAAATTATTAACAAATAAGAATGAGACATTTGCTAGAATTGCTGTAATAAATACAAAACAAACAATGGAGAATTTGTTTTGGGAATGGCATTATACTATATGCATATACATACATACATACAAACATATATATATACAGACACACAACACACACACACACATTTATATAGCCGTTTAAGTAGAGCAAATTGATATTGAATATTGAAAATATCAAGGCATATTTAAAGAAAGAAAAAAAAAACAATTCAAAACATATCAAACTCGTGCCCGATACTACATACATATATATACATATATGAAGCTATAAAGCAGCAATTTTCAAAGCATAAACAAATTATAATAATAATAACAAATAGGCAATTTTTAATTGCTACTTTTAATATAAATATATATATATATATTATTATCTAAACTACATGAAAAAGGCAACTACTTGTCTATTTTGAGGCTCATTTATTTAACAAATTTTCGCAAAAACCCAAAACCAACAACAACAAAGAATCTTCATTTTAACAATTGACAACTTTTTGCTAATTATGTAAAAAAAAAAAAAAAAAAACAACAAAAACAGCAACTGAAAAGATAGCTAATTATTATTATAAACTTACCTAAAATGGAAAACCGAAAGCAAAACAAAACGTATATATAAAATTTAAAATATCAGCCTTGTTCTTTATATATTAAAACAAAAAAACAAACACACAAAAAAACCCATTTAAAATATTAACAAATTATTAACTACTAAAACATACATAAATATTTAGCGAAAATATTGTATTGTGAGTTTAAATGTATTGTTGCATATGCGAAACCAAAGACACAACAACCGATCGATTGGCTGAGACAAAACAATTGAAATTGAAGAAACCATAAACAAGTTTATTTCAATTAATATCAATGCATTATGATTATAAAACCAATAAGCAGCATAAAAAAAAAAACACAAGAACAAATACAATTTGATAATATTTTCCCCCTGACACGAACAGAGCTGAACGATCCGAGAGAAGCGTCACAAAGGCGAGACCCCCTCCCCCCAAAAAGGCAAAGTGCAGCAAAAGCAAAAACCAGAGAAATTATAATAAAAATTATAACAAAAACAATACAAATAATAAATAAAAACTTTAACAATTGTTTTGTGTAATTGTAAACGATGGTCAAATAAATACAAGCGAGAGATCTCCGCGGACCTGTACGGTGGAACTGGACCTTAAATTTCTTTTTTTTTTAATTAAAATGTTCTCAAAAACGGAACATATCCACTCACTTCAAGATTTTGCGTTCTTACAAAAAAGTTCTTGAAGTGAGAAATTGTTTTTAATTTGAGAAAATCCAGTCTTGATTGGTTTGCTCCGGTTTCAACCGTGTAATCATCTTTCCAAATTTTAAATGCACACCGATATAAGAATGCCAAACTAGAGACATTTTGAAATAGTTACACAGAAAGATTAGATTCCCATACAAACAGTCTGGCCACTATTCTGGCTAGGCCCCATCGTCGCCGCAGACTTGCGAGAATCCACCCATTTAAAATAAATGCGTAGCAATGCTAAATAAATTCCATTTCAAAAGAAATTCATTTCAGAAGACTGTAGCTTAAGTTTAGCTTTCTGCCTCTCGCTCAAAAGTGTATTGATCTCTTGTAATATTCCCTAATAAACATTTTATATCTTTCATATATGTAACATTATATATGTAACATTTTTTCAAAATTTCAACATGGATAATATGTTGGATATTATAATTTACACAGACTTATACTACTAACGCTGATAATCATGGCGCAACTATCATGCCACATCTAAAAGAAGCAAAGCAAAAAATCATACTCAAATAAAAAAAAAAGAAGAATAAAAAATATAAATTATAAATACATGTGTTTCCTCCGACTCTCGTTTCTCGACTGTTTTATACAAATTTTTTTGTTGGCAGTCATGCCTAATGATCCTCCACAAAGCCTGCTACGAGTGCTAAATTTTTGTATATTTACGGCGGCAACAGAAGCCAAAACAAAAAAAATGCTCCTTTACAAATGCACAGTCAGCAATTTGAGAAAATGGAGAAGACTTTACGTAGTCAGGCCATAGTTGATCCACGACGGACCGACAACCTTTATATACTGTTGTCTTTTACAGTGTATATATTTTTTGAGATATTTGTTTTTGTCTTCATCTGTGGTGCATCTATTACATTACCACTGCTTTATTTACCAAAAACAGGAAGAGGGAGAGGAAGATGCTGTGGAAGGATTGGAAGAGGAGGAAGGGTAGGAGGTAATGTTTGTGAAAGGGAAAATGTAGCACAAGGTATGTTAATTCCGTTAGACAAAGAAAGGTTTGTGCTTTTTAGTGTTTGGTTTTTGTTTTCATGTGTTGTGGCTGTGTTGCTTTTTAGGCAAACATAACCTAAATGTGACGTGTTCCGTGGACTTAAAGTTGGTTAAAGTTATATCTCCAAGCCTGCGACGGCAAAACTGTTTGGGAATCCCAAAGCAGCATGCGCGCAAAACACCAAAAAGACAGCCTAAGACAGACAGTTCCCTTTGTATGTGCGTGGCCTCCTTTAGACTTTGCACTCAGTGTGCAGCCATCGGCCGTTTTTTGGAATTTGTGGAAATCAGACTGTCACTTAAAATAAAATATATATTTTTCTTTATATTTGTGGAAGAACTTCTTTTCTGTGCACACTGGCCGGAAAAGCCAAAATTTTGGGATAAACTAGACGAACCCAGTTAGAGTGCTGAAACTTGGAACATTTGATAGTACTGGCATATATAAGAAACAAGCGAAATTTTGGACCGATTCGACCACGCGCACCTCTGCCCGTAAAAACGCTCAGATCTCTGCAATGATAAGAGCTAGAGGCTTGAAGTGTACTAAATGAAGGCTTCTTATACTTGTAGGCAGCTAATGATTATATTGAATTTTTGGTTTTGGTCTGAAAAAACGTCATATCTCTCACAGTTCTGTATATAGATGGCTTTGACATTCTAGACAAATTTAGTAATCAAGATTATTTACAAAATTTAAAGTTTTTTTTCAAATGCAGTCTACAACAATAACCAATATCTCGAGATTGAGCAAAAATTAGCCAAATCTATTAGTTACGCCGTATTGTAAACACTTAAATGAGTACAAATGCATTTTTAGTTGAGCTAATAAACATTCAGTTGCCAACTTTTAGTCCACGAAACACGTCACATTTAGGTTAGGTTTGCCTAAAAAACAGCACAGCAACAACACATGAAAAAAAAAACAAAACACAAAAAAGCACAAACTTTTCTTTGTCTAATGGAATTTACATACCTTGTGCTACATTTTCCATTTCACAAACATTACTTCCTACCCTTCCTCCACTTCTAATCCTTCCACAGCTTCTCCCTCTTCCTGTTTTTGGTAACTATAACAGTGGTAATGTAATTGATGCACCACAGATGAAGACAAAAAGAACTTCTCAATTCTGCGCCGCAGGCAAAAAATTGAAAAAAATATATATATATACTCTAAAAGACAACAGTATATAAAGGTTGTCGGTCCTTCGTGGATCAACTATGGCCTGCCTACGTAAGGGCTTCTTCATCGTCACAGATAGCTGACTGAGCATTTGAAATTGAGCATGTTTTTGCTTTGGCTACTGTTGCCGCCGTAAATATATAAAAATTTTAGCAATTTAGCAATCCTAGTAGGCTTTGTGGAGGATCATAGGTATGACTGCCAACAAATAAATTTTTATAAATCAGTCGAGAAACGAGAGTCGGAGGAAAAACATGTATTTTTAATTTATATTTTTTTTTTTTTTTATTGAGTTTCTTGCTTTGCTTCTTTTAGATGTGGCATGATAGTTCCACCATTGCACAGATCAAAAAAATTTCTCACTTCAAGAACTTTTTTTGGAGAACGCAAAAACTTGATTTGAGTTGATATGTTCCGTTTTTGAGAACATTTTAAAATCAAAAATCAAATTTAAGGTCCAGTTCCACCGTCCAGATCCAGATCCAACGTCCAGATCTGTACAGGTCCGCAGAGACATAGACGACTGTACATTATCCCACCCTCCTTGGTTATTTATTAAATAAATAAAAATTTTTGTCATACTAACTGGGAGTAGAGCCCAAGACTTTTTTCGCGCGCCACGACTGCGGCCGTCGCGACGCGTCGTAGACGGTTAGTCTATTGCCATGCGTCTGAAGACGCACGTCTGAAAGCCTACATATACTCTTCGGTAGGCTGGTTGAGGTGATCTGAATTGTGCTCATTTTAAGAACATTCGGAACAAATGTGCTCAAATATTTGAGAGAACATTCTGTTCATATTTTGAGATGAAGAAATCTTATTTTCCGACCACGTTTTTTCTCTCGGTGTACTTATACATGTTTCTACTCTCTTAATGATAGTGTTGCAGGCAATTCCCCCAACATGTAATACCCCAGTTAAGCGCAGGGAGGGCAATGGTCTTAAAAAGCCTGACCTTAGCCTTAAGGGAGAGGCCATTCTCTGGCAGTAGTAACCAGTCCATCTTCCGGAGTCTTAAACGGGCAGAACGTGAGGTCCAGCATTCAAATTCGTCGTGAAATTCCTGTGCTTTTCTAGAGGCAGATCTGCGACAGTTGCTTGAAGCCAAAAAGGCAGTGTCATCGGCATAGGTGGCACTAAGAGAACCTTGCATATCAAGATATGGAAAATCAGCAGTATAAACAGTATACAAAACATGGCCAAGAACACTTCCTTGCGGGACACCAGCTCGAATAAGACGTAACAAGAATCGCGCTTCACGACATTCAACAGAGAAAGCTCTGTCCGTCAAAAAAGTATCAATAAGTCTCTAATTGAAATAAAAATTTGCTCAAATTTTTTCCCGTGAAATCTCTAACACACACGGGGCCTTGATGTGAAACATGTTGTATACAATATGCTCCGCCTTTCACATTCTTGCGGTTGTGCGTTACTTTATACTCCCTATTCAAGACTCGATACTCAGTAATAGTACTCGATTCTAAGTATTTGATACTAAGTTCTCGATATTAATTACTCGATACTCAGTATTTGATACTCAGTAATAAGTACTCGATACCAAGCTTTCGATACTCAGTACTCAATTCAAAGTATTCGATACTAAGTAAGTACTCGATACTCTGTTTTTGATACTCAGTACTCGATTCGAAGTTCTCGATACTTATTACTCAGAACCAAGCACTCGATACTTAGTACCCGATTCTAAGTACTCGATACTAAGTACACGATACCGAGTACTCGATACTTAATATTCGATTCCAAGAACTCGATACCAAGTGCTCGATATTCCGTACTCGATTCTAAGCAGATGTCGCAACGACCGGTCCCCTCATTGCAGATGTCTAACAAAAACCGGTTGCGTGCGGCACATTGACAAAGAGGGATGGAAGCAACCTTTAACTACGCTCTCTGATAGTGTTCGGTTGGGTGAGCAGAGAAACACATTTGTTTTGATTTTTTCGCTCTTGGTCTTTTGCCAACCTATTTGCAGAGACCGCTTGCTGAAAAGATCTTTTTGAATGTATGCTATCAGTGTGTGCTTCTTAGGCTACCGATATCAACGCACGTTTGTATGTATGCGACAAACTATGTGTGCTCTCTCACTCTCTCCCGCAATGTTACGCTCTGCTTGACTTGACTATGTGCACGCTGTGAGCCTCACAGCAACCTTTTTGAAATAACATTTTGATCTCTCGGTCTTCAAACAACTCACACTTTGGGACCGCTTGACCGAAATGGGCCTGTAAATGGGTTGATGTCAGACCGACCAGCCTGAGTGAACAACAACAGCCGCTTAACAGCGAGCGTGAGAGCAGCACACAATCGGTTGAGGGAAGACCAAGCCCGTTTTATTTTTATTTTTTCGGTTGCGGTCATGAGCAGAGCAGACCGAAAATATGGGTTGAGAGTTATTTACGTGCTATGATTCTAAGTATTCGGTACTTCGTACTCGATTCAAAATATTTGAGTCTAAATACTTGATGAAAAATTTTAGATACTCAGTATTCTGTGCGTTTGTTTTTGTGTTTGCTTTTGTGTTTATTGTTGTTGTTGTAACGGCTGGTGGGTTGATCCGTATGTACGTAGAGGTAAGAAAAAATAAAGGAAAGGAGAGGGTAAAGATTAGAGAGGATGGTGTTGAAACTATACTCTATCCAGGCCGAGGAAGGAAGCTGCCTCGACCGGATGGGTCCAGAGATCTAGTGGAGTGAGAACAGTGGGGGCTAGGGAACAGTTGAAAAGGTGCTTGGTGTCGTGTGGGCCACTGCCACACTGTGGGCAAACATCGACTATGTCGGGATTTATTCGCGCAAGGTAATTATTTAGGAAACTGCTCTTCCCCGAGCTCAGTTGGGAAAGAGTAGTCCGCACATGCCTGGGGATAGTTTCCTCAGCTGGGTTTATGGGGGGTGGCCTGTCCCCCAGGACTACATTGTCCGGTAGCTTTCCGTGGTGCTGGCTACAATGTTTGTGTGCGCGTCCTTCTTGGCTGCCGCGCAGGTAGAGGAGGTGAAATCTCCGTCTCCCAAGCAGGTGTTTGATGGCAGGCATTTCTACTCTTAAGTCGTAGCGTACTGGCGGGTTCATCCATTAGGCATCCGATGAGGTATTGCTGAGTCAGGAGCTTATTGTGGTTCCTGACTGGCAAGATCTCTGTCTCCTGATGTAAGTGGTCAGGGTGCGACATGACGTAGCATCCTGTGGCCACCCGAAGGGCCGCGTTTTGCTCCAGCTGTAGGTTTCGCCACTGGGTGTCGCTAATGGCTGGTGACCAGATCGGGGTAGCATAATTGTTCATCGACCTGCCGATCGCTTTGTATGTGATGGCAATTGTTTCCTTGTCCTTGCCCCAGGTGTTTCCTGATATGGCTTTTAGGACTTTCGTGCGGCTTCTCACTTTCTTGATGACATCTTCCGCGTGCTTGGAAAAGGTGAGTAATGGGTCGTATGTGACCCCGAGGATCCTTGGATACTTCACAGTTGGGATTGTGTGCCCGTTTATGTGTATGTCCAGGGGCATGGTTACCTCTTTCGTCCATGTTGTGAATATGGTGGCTGATGATTTCTGAGCGGAAAGGCTGAGATTTCCTTCCGCGAAGAAATTTGCTAAACAGGGCATGTAGGAGTTTAACCTCTGCTCGATTTCTTTTATGTTTCTCCCTGTCGAGATTATGGAGCAGTCATCTGCATAGCAGATGAGCTTAATGTTCTCAGGAGGTGTTGGGATTTGCGAAACATAAAAGTTGAAAAGGGCCTGGCGTCCAGAGAAGTAGTTAGCAAGCCATCTCTTGGCTAGTGTTCGGGAGGCTGCTCAGAGCAAGGTCATGTAGGAGCGTGTTGTGGTTGACCATATCGAATGCCTTCGATAGGTCAAGCGCTACAACGATGGACCTTTCGTGGGGTCGCTTGGAGTTTAGCCCGGATATGACCGCCGTCGTGAGCTCGCAGAGCGCCGAGGTTGTGTTTCGACCAGATCTGAAACCGTGTTGGTTTTGTGTTTGTTATTATCTTTGCTTTTGTCTCTGTTTTTGACTTTGTTTTTGTCTTTGCTATTGACTTTGTTTTTGTGTTTGTTTTTGTGTTTTGCTTTTGTGTGTCTGTGTGAGTTTTGTGAGTGAGTGTGTGGGCGGGTGGGTGTCCCTGGCCAGCCAACTGATATTGCACACCACCCCAACCCCCCTCCTCCACCCAGCGTGACGATTGATGCGTGGCGCGTGACGCTGAATTCAAATTTGACCAAATCAAACATTTCAAACAAAAAAGTAAAGTCACCCACCACAAATTTTAAAAATCAATTTCATTTATTGGGCATACAATAAGCAATCTCCTAGGCGCACTTATCATAGTTGGCCACCAGCTTGCGATACAGATCGGCCACCCGTGAGCTCTTGTGGCACACAGTGCCGCCACCGCGTTGCAACTGATGCTGCTGCCGATTGATATCGCCCACACAAATCCAGTCGCCGCCACCAATCCGCCAGCGATGTATCTTGATGCCCGTCTCCTGGCTAACCGCCCACTTGGCATGATCCTGTGTGGTCTTAAAGTCCACGGACAGAGCTGGACTCGAAATCTCCTCCACATTGTAAACCTTATCGGCGTTCTCACAACGATTGGGCAAATTACCGGCACCATCACGCCAAGCCTCAACAAACAGACTGACATCCAAGGCGGGAGCCACTAAATCAGCATAGAGTTCGACATTGGCACGTGGACTCTTGCCAAAGACACGAAACTGTTTGCCACCGAGGGTACGCAACTCCAACTCCTTCTCAAAGGGCGACTGGGTGCGCCATTGACGTTTCAGGGCACGTTCCAGGCTGGGGAATAGCTCACTCACCGTATGTATAAGTGGATTGCGTTCATAATAGAAATGTGGCTCATTGAAGACCAAAATTTCACCCACTTTTTCCACTCCGGCTGCATCCAGTGTGACACACATTAAGCTCTGGCCATAGTGTTCACCTGTGGTGGGATAACTGTACTCTGGTATTGTGGGATACTTCGGCACCGAGTGCACCAGCCAAAGCCCAGTCTCGCCATCAGTAGCCACCACACCCTTGGTATGACCACCCGTCATCGCTACCGTGCCATTGGGAAACTCATCGTTGTAGGCGGCGAGCAGCACATGACTATCATAGAGGGGACGCAGGGTCTGAGCGGGCAGTGATTCGGCCTCATTGATGCGTTTGCCAGACATTTGCCAGTTGTCGTAACCATCGCTGGTCACATAGAAATAACGCAAGCCACTGACGTCCTGACCCACCGGATTTTTGGCATAATGTTTGGGCAGTTTGTACATGTACCACCTGGGGGGAAGGCAGAGAAAGTGGCATGTGAAGTAGTTTAAAGGTGTCCCAAAGCGTAGACTTACCAATCCACATCATGGCCCTGCTCATTCTTGCAGGACACCTTCTGTTTGATGTCGCTGGTGCTGGCCTGGGCGGAAGTGAAGGCCCATAGAAGCAAAAATACGAAACTCAACAATCTCATTTTGGACAACCGTCTACGCGTAGAGTCTCAAAACAACTGAGTGACGGCTTCTATGGCTCTATATAAAAGTGTAAGACAACAGGGTGTCCCATTTGGTGTGACCTGTATGTGTATAGCAGGTAACCACAGGCTCACAGCGCTTCCAGGCATTAAACCAAGCTGAATCTACCCTCTTTTTGAAAAGGACCTTGCACTACCTGAGTTTAGTTGCATGACCCGTTTTTTTTTTTGCAGTCTCCCATTTCAATCGCATCTTATCAACGCTTAGTTTGCCCTCTGTGTGTATTGATTAACATATGTATGTATGTACAATATGTATGTGCCTCAGCATTTGTATATGCCTAAAGAAACTGGGCTAGTTTACTGAGCAGAGAAAGAGAAGCCTCTGTTTGGCGATAAGAAACAAACATCTGGATTTGCAATTGAATTTCTTTACACTTGCAAAGAGTACTTTGATTTTGCATAGAAGTTGGCACAGATATATATTATCTGATCAGGACGACAAGCTGAGTCGATGGAGCTTTATACTGTTTCTACTTAAACTAGTAGAATTCCCTTAATTATTAGACCAGCGATGCCCAGACTTATGCTCTTTGGGTACATTTTGTTCTTGGTAATTGCACCGAAGATAGGAAATCAATGATCGTAAACAAAAACCGGGTTTGTTCTTTTCTTTGATTGGTGTTTGAGCGCAAAATTATGCGCGCGCAAGCAAACTGACCAACAACAATTTCATGTGATTTTGTTGTTGCCTTACCCAATTTCTTTGTGAGTATTGGTGAGTGCACTGCCGTATGCTGCTTTTGGGCATGACTGTATTGAACGATTAGAGATCCAAAAGTTCTTGATTTAAGAGCGGAATTTTCGATTCAATTATGCTTAAATTCTTGATTTTGAAAACGGTTTGGATATGATATTTTGTGGAATCCCGGTTTTTTTTAAATTTTGGTTTTTTTTTTTTTTTTTTTAGAAAATTACACCTATCCCTCGCTTTGCGTCGTTTCGTTTTGCGTTTTTTTGAAGTTGCGTCGCTTCTTAATTAGAACTAATTTTCATTGTGCGTCGTTAGATTTTCGATGTTGCGTTGTTTTGGGATGAAGTCGTTAATATGTTTTTAAAGGGTGGCAACACCTTAATTGCGCTACGCAATTAAAACGCGGGAATTCCCCTTTTTTTGTTTCGGCTCACTTATTCAATTTGCTTGCTTGATGTAGTGTCATTGTAAGCGTCACTTGGGAGAAACGCGCTCGAAATAAAGTTACTTGTGAAATAAAATCAAATCAACCTGAGTCTACAAAATAAGGTAAATATTTTTCCATTTTATTTATTGATAAAGCTGTATTATCTTTTACATAAACTTATTTTTTTTAGCCAAATGAGTGAAAAGAACACTGCTGGTAGAATTACCAAAAATAAAAAAAAAAACTATCAGCTTGGAGACAAAATTAGATATTCTGAGGCGATTTAATAAAGGCGAAAGAGCTGTGGAGATAGCAAAGGCTGTTGGCCTGGCTCCAACAACTGTCAGAACTATTAGAGATCGAGATGGGGATAAAATAAAAGAGGCTGCAAAATCTGCAACATTATTAGATGCTAAAACGATGATTCGTACAAGGAGTGCTTTGATGATCAAAATGGAGTCCTTGCTTTCTATTTGGATTGAAAATCAAGTCGCACAGAGAATACCATTGAGTACAAGAGTAATTCAGACGAAAGCCAAAAGCATATTTGATGACATAAAAAGTCAAGCAGTATCCAGCGATAATGCTAGTGATAGTAATACAACCAAGAATGAAACATTTGAAGCTAGTCAGGGCTGGTTTGAGAGATTCAAGGTTCGAGCAAATCTGCACAGCATTGCTTTTAAAGGTGAAGCAGCTAGCGCTGATATAGCTGCTGCAGAACTCTACCCAAAAGAGTTAAAAGCATTAATTCATGAAGGTGGCTATGATCCAAAACAAGTCTTTAATGTTGACGAGACTGGATTATTTTGGAAACGTCTACCTCACAGAACTTTTATATCTAAAACAGAAAAATCGGCGTCAGGATTTAAAGCTAGCAAGGATAGACTGACTCTTCTTCTTGGTGGTAATGCAAATGGTGATTTTAAATTTAAACCATTTCTTATTTATCAATCAGAAAACCCAAGAGCTATGAAAGGTTGCTCAAAGAATCTTCTTCCTGTCCATTGGCGTGCAAACAAGAAAGCATGGATGACAGCATCTTTATTTCAAAACTGGGTTTCAACGTGTGCTATTCCAGAAATTAAAGCTTATTGCAACAAGGAAAACTTAAGCTTCAAGGCTTTGGTTTTAGTAGACAATGCTCCTGGCCACCCAGTTTACATTGATGAGTTGTCAGAAAACGTGAAATTTGTATTTTTGCCGCCTAATACGACATCAGTTATTCAGCCCATGGATCAGGGAGTAATATCGACTTTTAAAAGTTATTACCTTCGACGAACCTTTCAACTTCTTATAAGTGAGACTGATGGACAAGATAAACCTACCATGCTAGAGTTTTGGAAAAAGTTTAACATTATGAAAGCCATAAAAATTATATCCGATTCGTGGGAGGAGGTTAAACCATCTTGCATGAATGGTGTTTGGCGCAAAATATGGCCTGAATGTGTTCAGCGAAAATGCACTGTAGAAGTTGATGATACACCAGCTGTTCGTCATGAAATTTCTAATTTAGCTAGAAAGTCTAATTTTGAAGGTATGGAGGAGACTGACATAAATGAATTGCTAAACTCGCACAACCAAGAATTCTCCAATGAAGAACTTTTGCAACTGGAATTGCAAATTGCTAATGAAGAAGAAGACTGACCTGACAGTTCAATAGAAATCTCAAAAGAACAAAATTTAACCTCCCAACAAATTTCCAAAGCGATGTGTTTGATTGACGAAGGTATGGATATTTTATTAAAAAACGATCCCGACAGCGAAAGGAGTCTTAAAGTGTCCCAGGCGGTAGCTACGAATATCAATTGCTACAAGGAAATGTATTTCACGCTTAAAAAAAAAATGTTCAGCAAACATTGGACCAATTTTTTTTTTAAAGAAAGCCGGCCTACGACAACAGACACTAAAGACTCGTCAGAGAGTGATTAATTCTAATTTTATTTTTCATAATTGAGTATGTAATTGAAGAATTTATTTTGTTTTAAATGAATTAGTTTCTTTTTGTTTTTATATGTATAATATGTAATAAAATGAAATGTTATTTTGGTTTTTTTTTAATGATCACTTTGCTCAATTTTCTTTTTAAAAAGTAGTATTTTTGTAACCCTGGAACCCATCTTCGAACTTTACATGGTTTGCTATAGAAAATCCTAATTCACTTTGCGTCGTTTCAATTTGCGTCGTATTTTTTTGGAACGTATCCCCGATTATAACAAACAAGTGTATTAAACCTTCGGCTCAGACAAAATTATCCTTGTCTTCTTTTTATACCCTTGCAGAGGGTATTATAAAATTGTGCGGATGATTGTAACGCATTGAAGGAAGCATCTCCGACCACATAAAGTGTATATATTCTTGATCAGCATGACGAGCTGAGTTCATTTAGCCTTGTCCGTCTGTCTGTTTCTATGCTATCTCCTCCGTCAGTTTTAAAGCTATCCTCACCAAACTTTGCACGAAGTCTTTTGGTACAAATACGCTGCACATTTGTCGGAACCGGCCGGATCGGATGACTATAGCAAAAAGGTGTAAAAGAAACGATCGGTCGAAAAACTAGTTCGAGTGAGGAAAACTTTTAGTTTTTAATAAAACGTCCTTTTTATTGGCATATTCTTATTTTATATACTTCAACACATTTCTACAAGGTTTTATCAATATCGGATGACTATAGCATATAGTAAGAAAAACATTATTATTTTAAATGGGATCGCCTCCAAATTTCGTAATGAACGCTATCCATGATTTCGCCAAGTTTGGTCGAAATCAGACATCTATATATTATAGATCCCATAGAAAAGTAAGGTCCAAAAAGTAGTCTTAGTTAGAAAAACTTTTTTGTTTTCAATGAAAGCTGCAAGGGTATACAAAACTTCGGACGAGCCGAAGTTAACTTTCCCCTATTTTTCAATTTAAGTCTGAACTGAAGTTCATTGTTGATTTTGTATGAGGGAGCATTGTTTGTTGTAAGAAATGTAGAAGGTCTTAGGTCTTTAGGGATCATCGAACTCCTGATTGATTGCTTCACATATACGAGGGTGAATTAACAAGTACTAGCCATGTTTTTTTATAAATTTTTAATGGGTACAAGGTGATTACTAAATATGTTTGTTCATACGGACAGACAGACAGTCGGACGGACAGTCGCTCGGGCTTGATTTATTCGCATAATTTTGCACACTTGGCTGTAGGAGCTGGATAACTTATAATAATAATGAATTTACTGATATCGAATCAATCCTTTCCAAAAGTAAGACAAATCCTAAAAGTATGCCATTTATCAGTAGGACTTGAAATTATCTACATATGTAATAAGTAGACAGCGGATTTTGCATATTTTCAAACTGATTTTAATCCTAGTAGGCAATAGTAAAATGTGCAAGACGTCAAATGTGGTAAGCCGTCAGCAAATCACAAAATGCAGAAAACAAAATGACAAAAATTGGTTGGAATCAAATTTCCTAGTCTACTAGGATTAAAATCGATTAAAAAATATGCAAAATCCGCTGTCTAGTAGTAAGTAACTTTACATTTCCTCTACATCTTACCCCCAACATTAGCTGCCACTTCGATAGAGAGTCGATAGCCAAACGAAAGAACCAAACCAAACAGTGTTGACATTTTAGACATTTACTTGCTGGACTTTTGAAAATGGAAATGTTATTAAATTTTGGAAAATGCTATTAGTTACAAATCTAGCCATTTTCAAATGATATTTAGCTAAATGTAGCCCTTTTGTTACTTTTGTTTAGTAGAGCGAAATAATGCTTAATAATTAAGATAGAAATATGAGCATTCTATGCTATAGATCTTTCCATAAGGGGGTTGACACGCGTGACTGTAGCTACAAGATGAACTAGGATAGTTACAAAATGTTGAAAAATAAAAATTTTACGTGGTTTTGATTTTTTTCTAAAGACCAATTTTTCTGGGCAAAGCAACAAAGCATAAAAAAACGGCTTGACCTTTTTATATTAGCCTAGTTCATCTTGTAGCCCCTCAAGTGCTGAACATACCCTATAAATTTCAAGGCGATCGGTCAAGTGGTTTTTAAGTTATCATGTTGACCAGATGGTTTCGAGAAAAACGCGCTTGAAAGCTCAATTTTGCTCTGCCGAACACTTCTCTCAGCGCTAAAACTTTCTCACAACATCGAATAACGAATAATCATTTTATCCACATATTCTACATAAGTTGTAGAGATAATAAAAGAAACAAATTTAGATTTTGGAATCCATCACACGGTACAACACCTCAGAACTAGGGCTTAATCATTCAAAGCTTCTGTTTATGAGTGATTTTAGTAGTGTGTCATGCCTCATAAAAACAAGGACATGAAGCATGATGCGTATAAGGGAAGCCTTGTTTTTATTACCAGCTTCTCTAAGTCGGTGTGGTTTTTAGTACTCAGTCCTCGTGATTGGTTCTGTCAGTGAAGTGGTCCAATAAAAATGATGAGTGCCTTTAGCCAGCTGAACCTGGTAAAGACTAGATTGCTCGATTTTTGACTATTGTACATTTTTAATGATTTGGACTACTTATAGGGGATCGGGTTTTTTACGCGTATAGCCAAACGAAATTTTGTTAAAATTTTATGAAAGTTTCACCAAAAACTATGGGTACATTTTAAATGAATTTGAACCTACGACTTCAAATTTCGAAATCTTATTAAACACACAATGGGTCATAGCCATTCCGAATCTTGGTAAAATTCTAAGAAACCGTTTTGATTTCAAAAATTTTGGAGTCAAACCTCGACATGTTAATTTTTTGCGGGTTGCACAAACAATTTTAGTTAAGTTTTACTAAAATCAACACTTTAATGGTGAACTCGAACTTTCCAACTAAAATTTTTTCAGAGAACCTCTTTTTTTTAGTTTGGCTAAGACCTCGATCTATGTTCAGCTTTTTTTTTGATTCAGGTTCGACTCAAACACTTTTAGTTAATTCTCCAGAGCAGTTTGCAGACCTCAATTTTAATGTCTCAACTCATTGAAAATTATATATTTTTTTATTTATGTTCGATTTTAGTCCCAAAGCAATAATTTCTTAAGTTTTAACTTTTAGCTATTTTTTAGCGCATTGTTTTATTTTTAGCTATTTTTAGCTTATTTTCGACCTCATATTCTGGCAACACTGAAACCAAACAGCTGTTAGCAAGAACCAAGCGAACGCAGGCGTTCATAAACAAAAGAGAAAAAAAGGAACAACAAAACTTCCTTTACCCAGCCAAAGCCTCAAGTTGACCCACATTCCGCTGAAAAGAGAAAAACTGAGACATGTTCTGCTGCCTTCGTACCTGTCTCAATGGAGGAAACTTGAGAAAACCCACAGCTGCTGCCAGTCGCCTAAGGGAGCCCGAAGTTCACCTGGACGCAGCACATATGGGTAAGATTAAAGTCCATTTGGCAACACCAATGACCACTTCGAATCCTTTCCCATATACATAGGTCCCGATGTCATTTTATTGTCGCATCAACTGCGAGTCACCGGCACCGGCGGTGTTCTGGCCACAGCTCCGCTTGTCCAGTCCAAATCCTACTTCGAGGTGAAAATCCAACAGAGCGGCAGCTGGTCCATTGGCCTGGCCACACGCCAAACCGATCTGAGTCGCAAGTGTGGCGGTGGAGATCGCGAGTCCTGGTGCCTGTGCTCGGACAACGCCACGCGACACAACGACGAAGAGTTCCGACCCGTGGTGGCCGCCAGCTGCAAGCAGCCCGAGATCAGTTCCAATGGCATACTCAACAATAGCGCTGCAGCCGCTGCGGGATTAATTGCCATAGAAGATTTGCAGGAGGATCTGCTGATGACGACGGGCAGTGCCACGGCTGAGGTGGACATGGGCGATACTTTGATACGAGCCCCCAAGAGAGATTTCCCGGATGAGGGTGACATTGTGGGAGTGGCCTTTGATCATGTGGAGTTGAATTTCTATTTCAATGGCAAGAATCTGGATGTGCCCTTTAGGAATGTGCGTGGAGCCGCCCTGTTTCCGGTTATCTACGGTGAGTTGAGTATGGGAAAAGCTTGATTAAACTCTACTTCCTTGTTAATTCCAGTGGGCAATGGCGCAATTGTGGACATTATTTTGGATAACTTTACGCATGGCCCACCATCGGGCTTTGAACGCATCCTGCTGGAACAGTCGCTACTTTAGATTATTTTAAATCCGTATCCTCTGCAAGCCATGAACAAAATTGTAATTGTATAGAATTCTCTAGTCTCTCTTCCCAAAAAGTATTACTGTGTATTGCACCTATATCCTTCCCTCTTTTTTTTTTTTGTAATTTATTGATGTACGTACTAGCTTGACCGCGTGACTGCTTTGTATTATACACTTTTGGACATTCCAATTCCAAGTTATAAAATAATGGACCACCTCTTCTGTATTCTCGAGCACGGAAAGACCTAACTTAACTATAAGAATCTAACAAAATGTATACCTAAATTGCTTTCGAAAACTAATTAATCCGCGCGCGGACAATAAATCTATGTTATGTATGTTGGAGCGTACAGCCGCAGGTGAAGTCGTGTACAAGTGGGTTAGGGAGAACATTCATCGACTAGATTATAGAAAACGTATTTACTATCTAGACTCGAGATTTGTGGAAAAAGCAATTAAATACTTTGGTTCTGAAACCCAAGAGTGAAGACTAAGTACCAACATGTAAACGAAAATACTTCGGGAGATATTCTGCCTTCTGTTTTTCAAGAATAGAGGAGATCCCAAAATCATTACAAGAACATTTCCAGGGGCTGAAGCCCTCTCCAGAGGCCTATACTAAATATTTTCCAGCATTTTCTAAAATTCCTAATTACTGCAAATATAACGATCTTTGCTTAAATATGGTTAATTAATATATTTGGTCTCTGAGGTCTCCGGATCTTACAATAGATTTGCAAAGAGCACTAACAGAAATTCGGACAAACATAGATGTGTTTTTCTTAAATCAACAAAACTTCATAAGAATGTCTGAATCTGTTGAAATTCAGACAAATCACAAACGAATTGTAGGCAGGCATAGAAAGCCAACTTACTTTCGGGTGACAGTTTTTAATCCATTTTTTAAAACTATTGAATTCCAAGTAAAAGAACCACCAGCTGTTCTCATCGAGCTAATATTATGATAGAAAATTGAATGCAAAGATTTAATTTCCAACCTAACTAGTAGTTCGTTAGTAGCGCTGGTTAACTACCCAAAAGAAAAGTTTTCTAAAATATATAAATTGCTGAGTACCTTATAAATTGATTGCACACCTCTAAATCAGTGGTGGCCAAACTCACACAATCAAGCTTTGCGCTTGTGTGCGTAAATGTCACAACAACAAGCAACAACCCAGCGGCGCAAATTCACATTGGGAACCGAGCACCTCCTTAACACTTCGCAGGGTGGGGGCCAGACACAATCGATTACAACCAAGATTACTTTTAAATTAGCATAGCTGATTTGTGGACTGCCTGCTTTCGAAACCTCATTACCAGTAATCGGAAATGTGGACGATATCCGAAAGCTTTTCGGAGCTCCATTACAACTGCATATACTAATCTAAGAATTGTTATCGACGATGTGGATGGGCCGGCCACTAAACGACACTCAATTTTTAAAAATGTACATCAAATTACAAAAAATTACATATATTTTTGGTAAAGGTTTTAAATAGTACTCGACTATGACTATGCGTCGTCAGTCGGAGAATTCGCTTCTGTTATTTTGGTTTTGTTTTGATTTATTTTATTTGAGGGCTCCCTAGATACCATGCAAAAAGTGTTAATACACCCTGCTTTTCCGCTCGTCGCGAAATACAGGATCGTTGGGACCCAGTGTTTGTAGATAAAAGCTATTGCTTTTGCTTAAAACGATTCCGCCAAAATCCGTTTCCTATACTGGGTGGCCTGGTGCAGAAACTCTACTAAGCCCTTCCACTTAGAGTCGCTCGCATCACTTAGAAAGTCTATAATCTGAGTCGAGCTTAAAACAGGTTGGCTAAAATATAAAGTTCTGTGTTCTCGTAGTATTGGACATCTACCAAAAAAATGATTGATGTCCACTACCTCTTTTAAGTTACACAATTCGCATTTATTAGAGGGTCCTGTAATGAATCTGTTTCCATTTAAGAATGATACTCAATCCTTGCCTTAAAAATCCATGACACTGCCCGGGAGTCCAGTTGAGCATATTTTTCACCGACGGTATGGTCAGGTTTTCTCTAAATTCTCCATTTACTTTCTGATTTTTGCTTCTCGAGTTCTGTATGTCTGTGTCTCTTAAGCTCCGCTATCAGTCCAGTCCCACTCTATGTTATGCAAGGATCTCACTATGTATAGCTCTTTTGCCCAGAAAACATTCTTCTCTAATACCAACTGCGACAGGATTCTTGGCAGCCTATGTATTGCCCTATATACGGCTTCATAGATTTTCCACTTCATTTCAGTGGAGACAGGTTATATTAATGCTTTGCTTTGCAGCCACAGTTAACATGCTTCTTGAAATTTAAAGTGGGCATCAACATAGCTCCTAGATACTTGTACTCACCAATCAAATCATGGAGATCGTCTAGGAAGAGCGCAAACAAGAGAAGCGACAGAAGACAGCTATGCCTCACTCCGATATTGGTTTCGAAAAACTCTGATAGCTTTTCTGTACCTATTGAAAAGTTTTAAGGCAATTTAAAAAGAAGAAGCCAGTCCAAATATTTCGTTTTCAAACAAAAATGTGAAAGGGTGAGGGGCTTTCAATGCTATTGGCCCAAACGTAGAAAAAACTTACTTTTTTTCCAAATTGAAAAATTCATCGAAATTAAATTTCTAGTAAATGCAAATAAATAAACAAAATATATCTTTTACGCCGAGTCTGCTATGTATACAACAATCCAAACATATCTTTTTGGAAATTCAGGCGATTTGCGCCAAACACGAAAAGACAGCGACAGTTGGACCGGGCACCAACGGCCGCCGTCTGGACGTGGAGTAGTCATAAAAAAAAGTCCTAAATTTATTTGAAGAAAAACTCCCAAGTAAAAAATCGGAAATGAAATGGTTTTTTGGTGAAACTACACAAAACTTAAATTTTTATTCAGATGCCGCTGTGGCTGTTTTTAAACTCAATCTAGTCTCTCGGTTTTGAAGCTATCGAGCTAAAATTTATCACAATGCTTTCTTTTTACTACTACTTTCTTTACACTACTAATATATCGGAACCGACCGAATCAGATGACTATATCTCATAGCTCCGATAGGAACGATCGGTCGGAAAACTAGTTTTAGTGAGAAAAACTTTTTTGTTTTCAATGGAAACGTCTCCAAACTTTGTAATTATTGGTTGTGTATGCCTTTTTGTAATTATACTAAGTTTGATGAAAATCGGACAACTGAATGGTATTGCTCCCATACAAAAGATAAAGTTCTTTTTTCGACCGGATTTGGGTAGCATTACAAGTAACGGTAATGTTATCGTATTAGTGTCGTTATCGATACCGATATTATAACCGCTACGGTTATCGATACCACTATCGTTATCATTGTCGATATCGTTTTCGATACCGTTATCGATGCCTTTAACGTTGTCGCTATCGATATCGCTTTCATTATCGCTATCGTTATAGTTATCTCTATCGTTATCGATATTGTTATCGTTACCGTTATTGTTATCGTTGTTTTTCGTTACCGTTATTTCTTATACTATCCTTACAAATCAAATTTAAAGCCAATCGGATGAAATTAGGTTTTTGCGTGCAGAGTTTTCCAACCCTAAGGTCAAATTTTCAAATGGAATGCGAACGAGTTAGGAGGTGCAGCGAGATATTTAGAAGCTGGGTGTGCCCTTCTGGTGGAATGTCGCTCCGGACAGAGGCGAGTGGCGGGCATTTGTTGCAGCGGCTGAGAACGTAAAACGGTTGTGATGCTATCATCAAAACCAAATAAGAAGAAGGTCCAATTTTTCAACATCGGAAAATCACATCTCAATTTATTTCACTTACTGTCTTTACAAACCGAATTTCAAGGGAATCGGATAAAATAATCATTTTTGTATATCCAATTTCCCGGGAATTTTCCTTGTAAGCGGATTTTCCGAAATCGGGAAAACACGTGTCCAATTTTTTCGCATACTTTGCTTACAAACCGAGTTTCAGGTCATTTTCTCCGCCGATCACTTACAAGCTTCGGAAAGATTGTAACAAAACTGGAAAATTTGCGCAAAGACCTCAAAGTTGTTGAAATAGTTTCAGGATTGCAACAAGGATATACTAAACACATGCGATTTTTGTGCAAACGAGACATTGGAGCACGACACGAGCATTACGAGCGAAAAGAACGGCTATACCGAACGAACTAAATACATAGTTGGCCTAGAAAATGTAAAGTTCGAGCCACCTGTGAGTAAGGAGCAAATTATACTGCGAAGGCTTTACAAAATGACGGTGATGCATTTGTATATTTAAAGAGCCTGTTCCCTGTTGTCTCGCTAGATAAAAAACTTTTGGAGAGCTCCAAATTCAATTTAATGTTGTCCAAGGATGAGGAGAACGCTTGGAATTCGTTTCGTTTTGTTGTTACTTCATTTCTTGGAAATTTCAAAAGCCCTAACTACAAAGAAGTCGCCGCACATTTAATAAGAGATTATGAAAAATTATGTAAAGTTTATATGTTATATTAATGTTTTCATTATGTTCAAACGCTGCACATTGTATTGCAAACAGAAGTGAAGATGTCTTCCCTGAAAACCTCGGCGATGAGAGTGATGAGCATGGTGATGAAAATTAAAATTGATGAGCATCGTTTTGTTTATTAAACGATTCCTCTAGGGTGCAAATTTTCTCTTCAGTAAACTGAATTCGTCTGTGGGCATAGTGTGCGCACTGGCGACGCAATGCTTCGATTTTGCCTTGCGTTTTTATTTCAATGCTGTGGTGAGCAAGTGGCCGGTGTGTCTCTTGTATGCACTGAGTCCCAAGGCACGTTTTATGATGAGCTACTTCCTCTCTTTGATTATATTCATCTCAAGGGACATGATTTACTGCTTGCACTGTGGATTTCGACGAATACGATCTTGCACGGCTTTGATTGGGGCGTTCGCACAGTGCGAAAACGGCCGGATTTCGCGCAGTCCATCAGTATCCTCAAATAACTTTACGGTAAGTTACACAAAGTTTCAGTTGATTTCCAGTGGGCGAAGCATCCGTAAGAGTTCACCTTTTTCGTAGCAGCATTTATGCAGGCAAGTTACGAGAACAGGGTTTGCGAGAGAGCCCCATTCCATGGTTGCAAAAAACTTTTGATGCTGTAATATAGCATAAATATCACTTTTCAAATAGCCATCTAGCTAGAGTGGATGTGTTCAATGGTTCTCCAGTTCGATTGCCGTGAATTGATTGAGAAATCACCACTCAGAATTTAAAATTAAGTCCCACCGTTTATAGTTGTCCCTTTCGAAGAACACCCAAGTCTAACTAGTCAAGTTTTTTAAGGGAAATATAAAAATTTTAAATATTTTTTTTTTTTACTAAGTTTGGCCTAAAATTCTCTGTCTTTGTTTTATCAAAATTCACAGCAGAAAGGACCGGAACTACCTGATGGCGCTTAATGGCCGGCAAGGGAGAGATTATACAAATTCACATTGGTCAAGCGGGTGTACAGATAGCCAATGCCTGCTGGGAGCTATATTGCCTCGAGCATGGCATATTGGCCAATGGGCGGCTGTTGCAGAAGCCCTGCGATGACTCCTTCCTGACGTTCTTTGAGATGACCAGTCAGCAGGGGTGTGTGCAGCCGCGGCTGGTGATGGTGGACACGGAGCCCACGGTTATAGACGAAATCCGCACCGGAGCCTATCGAAATCTGTTTCATCCCGACACGTTGATTACGGGCAAAGACGACAGTGGCAGTAATTTCGCTAGAGGCTATAATCTGATGGCCAGCGAACTGTTGGATCGCGCCATGAATGCCATACGACGTGTGGCCGATCGTTGTAGAAGTCTAAGGGGATTCTTGGTCTTTCGGGCCATAGGCGGTGGCACTGGTTCCGGTCTGGGTACACGCATAATGGAGAAGTTGGTGGAGGATTTTGGCCAGAAGATGACGGTCATAGAGTTTCTGGTATATCCCTCGCCTTCGTAAGTCTTTGAAGGGTTTAGTTAGTTCGTCTTTAAAGTTAGTGTTCCCCGAGCAGCATTTCCCCGGTGATAGTGGAACCATATAATGCTCTATTGGCCACACATTTCTCCATGGACTGCGCCGATGTCTCGTTTATAGTGGACAATGAGGCCTTGTATGACATCTGTGCCAACACACTGAACGTGCCAGCTCCCACCTATACGAACCTGAATCGTATTATAGGTCAGGTGGTGGCCGGATTTACAGCCTCGCAGCGTTTCTCGGGTCCGAATAGTGTGTCCTTCCAGGAGCTGCAAACCAATTTGGTACCCTATCCACGCATCCATTACCCGCTCATCAACTATGCTCCCCTGGTGCCCATCACCCACTCACAATTCGTGGACATGTCCACTGCGCAGTTGACAGGACAATGCTTCCAGATGAGCAACCAAATGGTGCGCTGTAATCCCGCCCATGGCAAGTACATGGCCTGTGTCCTGCTCTATCGCGGCGACATTGCCCCCAATGAGATCAACACAACGCTGGAGAATATCAAGCGTACGAAATCCTTTCGTTTTGTGGACTGGTCGCCCACTGGCTTCAAGATCGGCGTGAGCGCCATGCCGCCAGTGTACGTGCCCGGTGGAGATCTGGCGCCGACGAATCGCGCCTGCGTGGCCATCTCGAACAACACCAACATACGCATTGCCTGGTGTCGCCTGGTCAACAAGTTCGACAAGCTGTACCAGCGGCGCGCCTTCGTTTACCACTATGTGGGCGAGGGGCTGGAGGAGGGCAACTTCAGTGAGGCCTCGGAGAATATTTGCCAACTGGTGCACGATTATCTCGAGGTGGATGCCTCGGGTACTGCCACTAATCGCGCCTCCGACGATGACGTATCACTGTAGTCGCTTCTCTGGTCGCTTTCTCTGTGTCAGTCAGTCGTCGCTTAGGAATAAATCGATCCCAAAGTATGCTGTCAGGTAATTGCGGAGCAATTGATGACTGGATGACTTCATCAGCGGGGAACCGTTGGGCAAATTAAGTATTTATGTGCGAGGCAAAGCAAATATTGACCCAGCCTGCAATTTGCGTTGCTTGACCCCGGCTCGGAGTCGGAGCGGGAGGCTTGGCCCTGGCCTGTCCCCTATAATTAAAATGATCGCAGCCAAGGGTTTAGCACGTACCGATAGCGAGGCAAAAGTCGCGCTTATCGCGATCGCACCCAGGACAAGGTCTTCACTTGCACGCGCTTAATGCGCGATTATCGATGCAGGCATCTCGAGCAGCGGGCTCCGGCCAGGTACGCAGCATCTTATCAGCCCCGTTTGGTGGTCCTGGCTGACCGCTGTTATTATTATGCGCATTATCATTATGAGATCCTGGAGGAACCCTTTGCCAATTCTTTTGTCTTTCCGTTTGTTAACTGTTGCTAATCTGAAATTGCCTTGGCGCAGCGTGAGAACCGCTGCGTGTGGCTTGACCCTGCCTGGATCGCCCCATTCCCGCCGCCGCCGGTACGTGTTAATGAGCTAAGGGAAATGACTGGCAGGGACCACCTTGGGCGGAAATGGCACAAAAATGAAGTTGTTCTGGGCTAATAAAGCAATTTGGGGGTAGTCCAAAAGAAAGCCACATGTGATTGCAATGGAGGCCAGGAGCCTTCGGGGCGACCTATGCCACATCATTTGAAATATCTAGTTAACTCTGGCCATGCACTGACCTTCTTTATTTATGCACTAATCCGTGGGAAATGCGCGCCCAGACACCTGGGGCCGATTTATGCTCCAGCCAATGAAGGAGGCCCGCACCCGCAACCAAAAAGCACAGCGACACAGAGCCGCAGCTTGTGTAGAGTGTACGACATGTAGAGGAGTTGCAATTGTTTGAGAGACGAAGTTTTAATGCTCTGAAGGAGGTTTAAAGTGAGTTTCTAGTAGAAGAAAGCTCTAACGACTGGGCGCAGCAACAACTATAGGATTTTGGAAAGAAAGGTTCTGCATATTTCCAATCAGCTATTGCTATAGACAGAGTTTCGTAAGATGGTCTGGGACTCATATAAGTGATGCCATGAATTCAGTACCAGCCCTTCCATTTCAAGGTTGATTCAGCTATGATTTAGTTCTGAGCCGAACTGAAGTGAAATAATCGTTGAAGCGAACTTTTCCAAGTTTATTGAAACTTCAGCACACACAGAGAAATATATGACGGTTTAAGACAGGGTGTCCATGCGAAAAACAACCGTTTTGACCGAATCAAACCGAAACTGCCCTTAGAGCAGAGGTCGGCACGTCGACCTCTACTGGGCATAGTCAGACTCTCAAAAGCAGCGCTGCGTGTTCGGCTTTTGTTCAGCTGCGTCACGACACAGTCGTTGCTACTGAAATTGAGAGCAAATTGAATCCATTTTTGCCCTGCTCGTACACACACACCAATGTAAAAATGTGATTGTGTTTTTTGCCGGCCCCTGCTGTAGAGACACAAGAAAAGGCAAAGGAAGCCGTTGCAACTCGGATTGACCATTTGGTTCGCCCTCAAAGAGTAATTGACAAAACCCGATGTCAAGAACGCTGGTGTTTTATTGTGTACTGTAGATGACCGACCATTTACAGGGTTGGCCATATTCGACGGACTCAGCGACACTAGCTTTTGACAGCGATGCCAGCTCGACTAATTACATAGCACGTTCGAAACGTCAGTCCAAGTAGATTTTTACCAGATACAGCGAACGCTCTCCGATTGTTGAAATTAACATTCAACAAAACAAGTCAATTTCATTTCACGTTGATCGAAACGGTAAACAAACCAAATTGCCGTATTTATGCCACTGAAAATCCTCAAGAGATTCAAGAGGATCCTCTTTACGATGATAAAGTCACTGTTTGGAGCGGTGTTTGTGATGACATCTTTCTTGGCCCGTTTTTTTTTTCGAAAATAAAGTTGACCAGTCAATCAGGAGCGTTATCGCGTCATGATTACCAATGTCTTAATAGAAATTTTTCGTCGAAAGCGTATGGTGCTCTACTGGTTTCAACAAGTGGGCGCTCCGCCACTCTCAAGCCGCTCTACAATCGATTTTTTGAGGTGATTGCTCCCTCGATGTTTCATGTCAAACAAGAAAGAAAGTCGGTCAAGTCTGACTATAACATACTCTGTACCTGTGAAGTGCTGCCCATCACCTTTGCGACCGGTGCTGCCCATAATTGTTTGTTTTCCTTATAACTCGACAACCGTTCATCCGATCTTTACCACTCGATAAATAATCCCAATTTCTAAATATGTCCAGAAGAAGCGAACCCTCTATCTATAAAACTGTGGGAGATAGAACGTTTTTTCAAATTTGCGGGGGCTGGAGGGGGCGTGGCAAAAATTGAAAATAAACTTGATCTGCCTGCAAGTATAAGAAGCTTGTTTGTTCATACGGACAGAAGGACAGACAGACAGACAGACGGTCGCTAGATCGACTCGGCTGTTGATGCTGTTCAAGAATATATACACTTTATAGGGTCGGAGATGCTTCCTTCTGCCTGTTACATACTTTTGCACAAACTTAATATACTCTGTGTACCTCTGGTACGGAGTATAAAAATGGAGATTTTGACTGGCCGCCGCTTTCACCAAATCTGACACCCAGACTTCTTTTTGTGTTTTTTTATCACGAACAGAGAAAAATCGTGTTTTTCTTTGATCTTTTTAAAGTAATAAAGAGCCCGTCAAATATGCCCAACTCCGTACATTAATGAACGAGCTTGGGTTTAGAAAAATTCCCGTTTGATAAGCACAAGCCAGGGGCTGAGAGAGGCTCGGCTTTGGCCCTTTGGGGCTGTGTTATCTTGACAAGCTGATTTTACTTTTTACTTTAGATGGCAATACATAAAATCGAAAAGCACCATAATGGAAAATGCTATCGCTTTAAGTTGACGGCCTTACACAATTGGAACGATAGTTTATTGATAAATATATGGTTGAATTACTACTTTTTTGACGTGACAACGTCTTATAATTCGATAGAGCCGGCTGCACGCACGAAAAAACAAGACTCATGCGTCGTTACCTCGCTTTGAGGCGTTCCATGTACTAATACATACACACACTTCACACATATAGCTCAGCAGACCAACGCATTGTTGTTGTTTCAACAGGCCAACACTCTCTGTAAGCTGTGCTCAGTTGTCATTTGACATTTGTAAACAGAGAGAGTAGCTCTCAGTACGCTCTCCCTGTGAAGAGACGATCAACGGAAAAAAAGTTATTACGCATATTTTGTTTTGGTTATAAGCAGATTTAAAGTTTCTGGTCTAACGGAAATCGAATTGACAAGAAATTTTTTGCGAGGCAAGTGCTGCTAATAAAATGAATTTCGAAGCGTACACAATAATTAATATTGTTTAAAAATTTGTTATATTGCTAATCCTATAGATATGTTCGTCTTTCTTTCTAGCATAGTAATGTTGAAAGGAGTATTAAGGGCGAAAAAATTGTATTGCTATTATTTATAGTTTTATAGCGAATTAAAGATACGGTGACATGCAGATGGCATAGAATTCCATTTAACCAAAAAAATGAGTGCAAAAATAGTGAGGATTCTTCGGGAAAATCGATCAGATACAGGAAAGGTACATTTTAAGAAACATATAAACAATTCAATGGGAAATTCACTTATCAAATTTAAATACACCGAGCACAATTGGAGACTGTGCTGTGATTTTGAGATTGAATCTGTATTACATCGAATCGGAAATACATCGAATATATGGATTTATTGCCTGTGTAGGGTCAGGCACTATCACTGCGCTACAAAATCCCCCAAAAAATAAATGTATACATTTTGTTTCTTCACACTTTCTTTGGAGCCTTCCCCAAGCGACATTTTCCAGAAATGCATTGAAAATTATTTTAAGACTTACACTTTACCAAAACTTTAACAAAAGATCAAGGAAAGGAAGAAACGGTGTTTATAGCTTTCTGGGTAGTATAAAAAGACCTAACTATGCCAAGTTTGTTAACCAAATGTTGGCTGACTGTTTAAATTGGAATATATGTTAATCAGATTTTCCAGGGTTTAAAAAAAGATTCAGATACAAATATTTTTGGACCAAAAACTATGCCAATTTAAGACTTTTTGACATACATATTACTTTAGACTTAAAAGTGAACATCCTTTAATGTTAAGTGTTAATTTGTTCGATGGTCGAATTTCGACCACAGGACGAGCCTAGTAAATATTAAATCTTCCACATATCACAACACCGTGATTTCCAATTACCTCCTTCTCTATATACTTACAAATCTATTAAACAAATGAAATTAAAATTTTCTTTTGAAAAATGCTACCATTCCATCAGTATTTTCTTAAGACGTTGTCACGTTCAACTATCGTCAGTAAACCGACTTTACAGACAACCAATTTTTTTGGTCCTGAAAGGTCAATATTAACTAAGTTTCAAAAGGGAAAAATTATTGAAAGACTCTAACTTTGGCAAAAACTTAAAGAATGCCGTTGTTTCCATTTAAAGTTGTTATGAAATCAGGGATTAATACCAAACAGATTTTGGGTTCCGGTACAGGTACCGGTACGACGCGAAATGAATGATTCGGTAAACGGTTCTATTTCGGTTTTTAATTTATTTCGGTATTCGGTTTCGATTCGGTACCCAGTTTTTTATTTAAAATTAAGTTCTGAGATAAGTTCAAATCATTTTAATCTTCTTCTCCTTCTTTGGCCATTTGATGGTAATAAAATCATCACAACCGTTTTACGGTCTCGGCCGCTGCCACTAATGCCCGAAACTCGCCTCTGTCCCGAGCGACATTCCACCAGGAGGACACTACCAGCTTCGCAAATATCTCCCTGCACCTGGTCCTGGTCATTTTAATCCTCAGTTGTAATATAAACAATATTCCACATAAAAAATGAAAATGAAATACGGTTTTTTTCGAATTTAATTTTGACTTTTGTAAGTCCAAGTCTAATTTATATAACATAGCATTCTTGTGGTCGCTGTACAATAATACTTCTAAGCGGATTTCGCCACTCTCACATTTACAACTTTTGAAATCTCACCAACACTTTAGAATGTTTACATGGTTTCGAATACGTCTCTGTGAAAAAAATTTAATGAAATCCAGCTGCTTACTCATTAACTTCGTCATCGATTTCAGATAAGCTAGTATTAAAACATACATCATTAGTGGTACATTGGGTCCAAAAATATGACTCATTGAAAAGCATTGTTCTTAAAAAGGGATTTCTCAAGCTTTTCTATGTCCCATTTTCTCACTAACAATTCTAAATAATGGATTTAAAGACGCCAACAAGTAATGAGCACATGATGCTAACCACCATTGCAAATCTGGGCGGAGGCGGAAGTTTGGACGATATACGGGACTACTTAATGGCCCAAACAGGCCTGCCAGCAGTGCAAGTGCTAGGGAAGTCTTAGGAACAACGGACTGTTCGCGAGGCTTGCAAGGCAGAACATAGACCGATAAGTGTGGGACGAAATAAGGGACCAGAGAGTAATGCCTGGAAAGACGATGTAACCATGGGCACTGTACAGCATGCAGGGCTATCGATTCGTCTGGGAGATTGGATAGAAAGTAAAAAACTCATAGAAAGTGAATTAAATCTGAAGAACCAGACGCATCCAAACAACGGAAAAGTGGCATTCTCGGTGTAGTCGGTGAACGTAAAAGTGGCAGCCGTATTGGGCGATCCAGTGGTCTGAGAGTTGGTACTAGACTGAGCGCTTCCATAAGCGGCAATGGCCAAAGGATACGTACTCGAATACTAGACGCTTTGGATAGTTGCAAAATCATTCCCAGACAAAAACTAACCCCAAAGAGTAGCCGCAAGTTACGAGCTTCTCGAAGCTCCGGCTTGAAGATGAGAGCTACCAAATCGATTGATGCCATCGAAGGATCTGGCTCTGGTCATTCTAGCCACACATTCAACCAGCCTGACACTAGCCGTTTAGCAGCAGCCTCTTGAACATGCCTAACCTCTAAAAAAGCCGGAAGGATTCGCCAAACATCAAGTGTTGCAGGCACTAAGCGACCCCCAAAACTTTGTCCCATTGACCAGTTGAAGCGTGGCATTAGCGGAGTATTACCTACATATCCATCGTACTTGTACTTCTTAAAGGAAAGTCTGATGTTAGTCTCGCTCGGACTATTATTGTGTTTGCCTCCTTGATCCACACGGTTAACAGCTGGTTGTTAGTTGGTCGCTCTCAGACGTTTCATTATCGCCGGAGTGGACACCTTGTTGAACATCTTGCAGATGTCTATTCCTTCTGTTAGAACACTTCTCTACGGATGATCCAAATTTACTGAACTCCCCTTTGCTTATGCTGGCTGGCTGACCGACAACAGGAGTCCTCTCTTGTTTCTGATGCAGGTCCAATATTTCCCTTAGCGCCTTGAGTAGGTATGAGG
This sequence comes from Lordiphosa collinella, assembly GCA_018904265.1. Taxonomy (NCBI): domain Eukaryota; kingdom Metazoa; phylum Arthropoda; class Insecta; order Diptera; family Drosophilidae; genus Lordiphosa; species Lordiphosa collinella. The sequence goes on from JAEIFV010000749.1 coordinate 102,422, forward strand.
TAAGGCTATTCGGTCTGTAGTCCTTGGAGCTCGTATAAATGTATTTTTCTTACAGCAGAAAGAAAAACGTAGATGTTCTTTATTTTAGATGATCTCATTGTCCGCTTGCTTCACGTACATGTTCAGCTTGAGGTTTATCTGTGGAAGCGTTAGTCCTCTATGCCATCATATTGTTACGGATTTTCTTTTCGCTTTTGAGGGTGGCCAACGAGATGCGTGTGATCCTATGGTGCGTGACATTCCTGTTCCTGGAATATCAATAGACAGTTTAAACCGAGTCTCAATCAGAATCAATAGTGCAAGTGCCCTGCCAAAAAGTGTGCACAAAAGACGCAACAACATGAAACAACCGTGGAGTGAATTAATAAAGCGCCTGGCGAGGCGGCCACGCATTAAACGACACACAACGTGGCATTACAATGTATCCGGGGCAGGGGGATTGTGGTGCTAGGACTTGGTCGGTCATGTGTGTGCTCTGTGCATGGCCTGGGCCAATAGATGCCACATGACTGACCGACTCGAACCGTCACCGTCAAAAAGCCAACAAACATTGCCGTGGCACTCCACTCCACTTTTTAGCCGTGGGCAAACATTTTGGAATTGCAATTTTCGACTTCATTTCCAACTGCCGGCCGTTGGTCCATGGTTCCCGGCCAGGCAACACCTACCTGCTGTGCTGGGCGGTTACAGGGGCAGGGGCGGCGGGGGATCGTACGCAGCAAGTGTTTCGATTTATGTTTTTGCGCCTCTCTTGGCGTTTCCATTCAAAATGTTTAACTATGACCACTTGTTGCTCTTTTATTCATTCAATTTGTCAGTTTTGCACTAGCCTCGGCCAGCGTTTGCCCAGTTCCCGTCCAGAGTCAAAAGGTTATCGCGCCACACTTGCCCAGCAGTTTTACAGCCTCATCATCATCGCCTTGATGATGATGATCACGATCTGGAGCTGGGGCCGCGACTGGGTCCGCTCTGCGTGGCATGTTTACATGGCAAAATTATTAGTGGTAATATTTGTGAAATATTTGTTTTCTAATCTGTAAACACCAATCATATTAGCAATTTGAATATGCAAACAGTAACAGGCTCTGTGGCCGGCTCTGGTCAACGGTCAGTGGCTTGTGGCTAGTTGGGATGGGATTAGGTGGATGGGTGGGTGGATGGTCGGCCGGTTGCTTAGGTGGGGCGTGAGTTATTATCTATTCAATTGTTGCACTTGGCTGCTTCCTAGCGCCTGCAGCGTTTTTGGGGCTGGCCAAATTAATTGGCCATCGTTTTGGTGGAAACGAAAATTGCAGTTATGAGGCGGCTGCATTTATGATAAATGCCAAAACCAAATCCAAAAAAAAAAAAAGGAGAAACCTCCTCAGCCTCGTTAGCTCTCGATTGCGTCGTTTACAACACTTTAAGAGGCTGCCATTAGCAAGGCAATTGACATACTCCTCGACAGTCGAGACACACGCACGCAGGGGCTTAGTGCCTCAAATTTATCATCATCCGCTCATCGACGAGGCGTTTGCCAAAAATGGCACAAATAACGACATAATTTGAAGATCTGGCAGACATCTCCGAACTCCAAACTTCCAAGTTGCAACTTCGACATATGCAAATCGACTGCGAATGCAAGATCAAAACCAAAAATGGTGGCCAAATCGTTAGGCTCGCTTTGCATACACTTGGAGAAATTATGTATCCGATTTGGGTTTCTCTTTTGTTTCCTTTTCTCATGATCATTCATGTTTCTCCTTTAATATTTCAGGTTGGAACTTCCGATTGAAATTTCTGGTACAACTCGTTTGGAACAATCCTTGAACTTGAAGATCAATACAAAAATTCTAATTTCAGGAATGGATGCGTACTTGAAAATCGAATAATAAGTTCTCAAGTCCACTCTTTCGTGCTTTGTTTTGAGAGCAACTTTCTTCACAAGTTAGAAAGTCAGTGAAGACCGACTATAATAAACTCTGTGCCAACGAAAATGTAACTATGCTCATTATGAGTTTGATGCTGAAATGCAGGGCTGCACTTAAGTCGATAATGTTATGTGCGGTTGATAGTGCGATTTAGGAAAGTGTCTTAACTTTTGAGGTGAAGAGTAAAATCTGGTCCGATCACATGCCAGTAGTTATGAAAGTTGCAATCTACAGCGCTGAAGTCAACATTAATGTTTCCTTCCGCTTGCATTTAAGATTATATCTTTGGATTATCTAGTATTCCATCCATTTGTTAACGCTTCTAGCATGACCTCATCCAAACAATGTTGCTCACACCCAATACACTAATTGGTGCCACCAATCACAATTGCTTTTTCAATTTCACTTTCGAATAATTCCTTAATCTGTTCGAGATATGATATCCAAGTCGCCGCTCTAAGATTAGCTTCTGTATTCCAGAAAGCGATTCGTGTGCTATGCCCATAACTTTGCCGCCAATTGCTCGACCAAAACGTCTACATCTGCTGGCCGGTTGCCAGGATGTTATAAAAGTACTTAAAAAGTGCTTTCATACGGGTTTCCTTAAGGGGGTAGAACCAGTTCCGCGTGCTGTTTTGAGATGCTTTTTTAAAAACTCACAGAACAAAACGAAAAGATATTTTTCAAATCGGTATTTTTTATTTGAAAGTTAATGAATGAAAAAAAATACAAAATTTGTTGTTTTAAAATTGTGACGTCGGCTGAAAAGTTTTTTGGTCTGCGAAAAGTGGTATGAAAAAAAGGGCGCCCATGGCCGTGATTCGGGGTCACTCCGTTATCCGAATTCAAAAAGGAAAAAAGATTCTAGTTAAGTATCGTTGTAATTCTGGCCTGAACCTCATATTTGGAAAAAATTTAGTTCTTGACAAAATGGTGGCACTTTGAAAATGAAAAATTTTTTTTTGTAGTCATGTAAAAAAAATACTAAGTATTGTTGTATCTTAAAGTTGAAGGTTCAGGCCAGAATGACGACAATTCTGCGTCGTTTGTCACCTCATTAAACAAAATTGGTCCAGTAGTTTTGGCTGAAACGCGGCCGCCATTTTGAAAAACGTGGTTTCGAGAAAAGCGCGTTTAAAGTTTGCAGTTGCTAAGGCATTTGGGTCACCTTGAGTCACTAAAAGGGCTAAATTTCCGAAACTAATTCGAGTTTTCGAAAATCATATTGGGAATATTTTTTCGGGAAAATATTTTTTCCCGACCCAACTTGTACCCCCTTAAAAGCAATAACGTGGCCTTGCATAATATTGTTAATACGAGAAAGCAAAGCTAACTTCGTCTGTGCCGTAGTTTTAGTACACTTAAAATAGATCATTCTGCTTTGAAGAAATCTGCTCGAATTCAAGAAGACAATCGCTCTCGACTTCGAGCTTAAGGGCGAGTGAAGTGCGGGGAGCCACAAACGTAAGGCGAGAGCAACAAATGAGAACTATTCTCTCTCTCTCGCTCTCAGCATTTGCTGAGACATCCGAGGTGTTGTGCCGTTTGCTGAGCGGCGGTGTCAGTAAGTGCAGTATTTCGAGGTCCCGAGTGCAAGTCCCAGTAAGGGTAAGAAAAAAATAAAATAAAAACAAAAAACGGAGCTGAAGTCGAGGGTCCCGACTCCAAAATACCCTGTTCCCTTGATTTTATGTGTTTTGGCAGCTGACGATGCTGTACCCCCGATCCATAAAGCAAAATTGTTTCATACATAACTTTCGTGTTTTTGGCCCGATCTTAATGATCTTCCCAGTATATATTGATAAACGGCCTTTCTTGATATATATTAAGTCACGAGGCTCTAACTCTTATAGTCTCTGAGATCGATCTTATAGATCAGGCATGCCCAAAAGCAGCATACGGCAGAGCACTCACCAATACTCACAAAGAAACGCACATTGAAATATTGTAAGGCAACAACAAATTCACATGAAATTGTTGTTGGTCAGCTTGCTTGCGCTCTCAAAAACCAATCAAAGAAGAAAACAAAACCGGTTTTTGTTCTACGCGACGCATTCACACGAAATCGTTTGCATGTGAGTCGTTTTGTATACCTCGCACCCTCAATGTATACGATCATTATTTTCCTATCTTCGGTGCAAGGACCATACGGCTGGGCATCGCTGATAAAGATAGACAGACAGTTTCTTGCGATTATAGGGGAAAGAGGGGTAAATTTTCCAAATCGAAAACATACTTGTTATGGGTATGATATACACCTACCTTCAGGAAAAAAAATTTGTGGCTCTATCCCTTATAGTCTCTGAGATCGATGCGTTTATAAAGACCGACGGACAGACGGACATGGCTAAATCGACTCGGCTGTTAATGCTGATCAAGAAAATATATACTTTATAGGGTCGGAAATGTTTCCTTCTCCCTGTTACATACATATGCTCAACTTTATGATCCCCCTTTTCCCATTTTAAATGAGAAAAGGGTATAAAAAAGATTTAAAAATTAATCACTGTAAAAGAAGAGTTTTTGGGTGGGTGGTATTGTGCTACCATCACCCCGACCGTACTTTCGACATCAAATATACTAAATATAAAGAACGCTCTTCTTGATTTTTTCTCTGAGTGTAGTCATGATGGAGAATGGTTCGTCTTTCGCGGTTGGTTTTGCGAATGTCACCGAAGACTTCCGACAAACAATTGGTCGTGTACCTCTCAGAATTGACCGTTCCATGTTTCTCAAACGGAACATTCGGCCGAAGAAACAGGCGATCATTTGCTTCGCAGAGCTACGTGAGCAAACCACTTTTGTGGGATTTGGCTCGACTTGGAATACCCACACCGTCGATTGCTGATTTGATTCCGGTTCATACTCATATATGCATTATTTGAAACCTGTGACAATCTTATAAACGTCTTTTGAAGCACCGCGACCCGATTTTTATACCCTTGTATTATATTTTATTCCGACCCAATAAACTATATATGGGCATTTCCGGAAAAAGGTCTACCCAGAGTCATTTCGTAAAGTTGGGCCAACGCAATCAAAAAAATATTGAATATATAGGACACATATGTACCTTTAAGAATATGTTAAGAACATTCTTCTATGACCTCCCATGGTACCCATATCAGCACAAATGTTCACCTAATTTGAATTTAAATAAAAAAAAATGGATTTTCAAATGGCCAAAGTACTAGCTTTACACTAAGAAACGGGGCTTCCTACCTATACCAACTTTTTACTTAATTTTACTTTTTAAAACACACTCAAAACCCTATGGGTTAGCTTCTGATTTGGATGTTTATATTGTGTAACGTACGTAACGAAAAATAGAAATATTTTAAATTTACGAGTAAAATACTCGATTTTAATTGCAACTAGCTTGCTCCTTAGACATAACTGTTTCTTCTCTTTAAGCAGGAATAAAAATTGAGCTACTTTCACCTCGTCGTTCAAGAAATATTTCGCTTCAAATTCTGTAACGTACGAACAGTGGCCGGGTGGCTCAGCGACTAGTGTGCGCGATCGCTGTGCAAGAGGTCTTGGGTTCGATCCCATCTCGGAACATCTAATGAAAAGTTTTTCTTTTGAATAAACCTTACAACCGGTCACCCCTCTCTGCTGTTGGCGCCAGCTTTGTAGTAATTAGCCATGCAAAAGCTTCTCAAACTGCCGTTCGGACTCGGCGAAAACTAGAAGCGCACAAGCCAAGAGATTTGAGAGAAGCTCGGCTTTGGCCCTTTGGGACTGCGACAACTTGACAAGCCATTTTACTACTTTACAAACAAAATCCAGGCAGATGTTTCAAAACTGTGGCTCTGCGATTTAATAATGATTGAAGTTGATAGCCCTTGACGAAATAAGATTAATATATGAAGGAGCGATTGAGTTTTGCATTGGGTTTCGTGAAATTGAATTATGAAAATGAAAAAACTAAAATATTTGTTGGCACTTTTCACGCATTTCCTAACTGCCATTTATCTTATTTAAACAGATGCCGTTGCAGCTGTACGCTGCGTGCAGATTTGGTGAAGTACTACAGGACAGTCAAGATGGGCACAAAAGTATAATTTATGCGGATCAAAGGCGAACACGAACAAACCTTTTTACGGCAAGGTGTTCATGCAAAACCTTATAGGCTGTTTACACTAGGACTGCGTTATGCGTTAATAGCTAAGAGTTACCTTTTTTTCCCCATACAAAAAAGGCCAGATGTGTGCCTCGCGTCCTATTAATGTGTCATATGCTGGTGGAACTAATGCTTAGGGATGCCCTTATCTCATGGTATGTTACATGACAATCTTACATTATCAGTTCACGCTCAACATCGATGTTCTCTGGCCCATCAACCAATTTTGGACGACCTTACCGGAATTCGTCGCTGAGCGAACTACGACCACGATTGAATTCACCATACCAGAGAAATACAGTGGTTTTTGATGGTGCTTTATCGCCATACATAGAACTGATTCAATCGACACACTCTTCTTGAGATTATCCACGTCGAAAGTTGTGAAAAATAATATGACGAAGACCTTCTTTCCATTTTGAAGCGCTAGTACATAAAAACGTCGAGAAACCGTTTTTGCAACAAAATGTCAAACTTTTTTTTGGTATTATTTGGTAACTATAGAAATTAGTGTTTCCAGCTCACGTAAAACCATATGACACAGAGACTAGGAGTTTTTCATCCCGAATTGTACTTCTGTTCCGGTTTGGGTAAAGCGTTCTATTTTGGTTTTAACGGCTTTGAATTGGTACCTTTACTTTTTAGGTTGGTAAAGCGTTATATTCCGGGAAAAGTTGAAATCGATTGACAGAGTCCAGATTCGTGGATAGGTTTTTTGATTAAGCTCTGCCTACAAGGATGATCTCGTATATCTCGGATTGAGAGATATACCTGGCACACAGGCCCAAAGGGATGCTATCTGTTTTAACCTCAGACTGAACAACAAGAACTTTGGTATGTTCCTGGAGTTTTTTGATTTAATCTTCAACCCGCTTTTGTCTCTCAGTGTAAGCATTTGCCTGCAGTTTTGAAGCTGGAATACATAATTTATTCAATTTGTTTAAAGCCAAATTAGCAACTGAAACGTTTTGTGGCAACAACATTTGCCTTTGATCGAACTCGAACTGACATCATCGAGAACTCAACACAAATTCGGTTAGATCAAATAGATTTTTTTGCTAAAGGCTTTTGTGCTTGAAAGTGTTTGAACTTGAAATTCCATATTAAGTGCAATTTGAAATAGACACTCTGCGCGTGCAGCTCCTCCCCCCTATGCAACCCAGAGCACGGTCATGGTAATTACTCTCCAGTCTCCATTGGGGCAACGGCAATTTGAGCAACAAAAAAGTCAAATTCTGCACTGAGTGCAATTAATCAGTGGCTTGGGTCGTGCCTGGCCAAATGTTGTTTAGTCTTAATGATGCCTTGGCCATCTCGGGCTACATGTTGCGCAAATATGGCCCAAGTCAAAGTTCAAGCGTCAGCAACTGCAGCCTAATGTCTCACTCAAGTTGCGTGAGAATGCGACGGGTGAGCGTTAGTTTTGTGTTTTTTTGGGGTAGATCTAGTTTTGGTTTTGACTCGCTGGCAATCCTGATGGATGGCCAGTCGATTAGTCGCCGTCGTCGTCGTCGTCGTCGTGGCGGAAGTCGTTCCTAATCCTAATCAATTTCTGCAGACCTGACGAGGCGTCATAAACACGCCGTTGGGGCATTTTCCCATTTTGCATTTAAGCCAAAACATGGGCCCAAGTGTTACAATTTCCATTAGTTACAGTTATTTGCGCCAATGCTGCAAGATCGGGCCTGGTGCACAATTATCAACTGCTGCGTTGATTGCGTTGATGGATTATAACACTTTGGCACCTGAGAAACCGGACCAAGGCAAAAAATTTCAGATCACGACTCTGTCGGTTGGTTATTTGGCTTACGCATTATGGCCATTAAATTAATTTAACAGCTTGACAGGATTAAGAGGCAGCTGCTAAACAGGGTCAACACTTTCTGGGCCGTGGCCAACCAAATGTCGACGCTGGCCCTAAGCCCTTCTGCCGTCCATTCGTTATGCGCAAGTGTAGCCAATTAGCAACTCGCATAACACGTGCTCATCGAGTCGATTGACCCCAAAGACCAGACCCCACTCTAAAGTCTCCAGTCTCAAGTCAGCTTAACGATCATTGACTAGACCATTTGCTATTTAAAGCGAATATGCAAATATGCCGCCGATTAGAGCCCAGGACTACCTGCCCATGTAGCTACTGGCTACTGGCGTCCGCCGCCGGCGATTAATCAATGATAAATCCGAAATAGATAAATGACCACCACATGGCTGGATGCTGTGTGGTCCGCTCACCTGCTGGAGCCGCTCCTGGTAGCGGGTGCAAGATAAATGCCTCACTGATGATGCTGACAGTCTGCTACAATTTGACTTTGTCACCCGTTCGCCCTGGAATTTCGCTCCACTCCGACTGCTCCTCTCCTTATTGGGACAACAACGCATTTGCATCGTACGGTTAATTGTGACCGCTACTTTCTGACCAATTGTGGGTGGCGGCAGCCAGCCGAACCGCCGAATTGGGCAAAAGGCAAACTGGATCTGGCTGGAGCTTTGCCCTCGTTAGCCGGATATCTATATATAGCCAGCTGGTGTGATTTTGATTCATGGCGCGATTATATGTGCGCACGCAGTTTATCTTCGCGGACAGAGTTGCACAGTAGCCTGAGCCCAGCATGAAGGCATGAAGTCCAGCTCCAGCCTACTCCCCTCGCCCGGTGGCACTTAACATTTTATTGTTAATAAAATATATTACAAGGCGCAATACAAAAGGCCCAGTCAGGTTGACTCCGCAGCCAGACTGCAGAGCCAGAGCGACACAGCCAAATGCGTTAACGAAATCATCTGAGGCCAAAACCTTTTGGCGAATGTCGCGTGAGTTCGTGTCGTCCATTTAACGCGTGACTTCTTTTGAAAATTGTTCATAAATTTTGCGTTTAACAGTAGCAGAAAGGCAACGGCAAAGGAAAAGAAAAACCAAAACCAAAACCAAGACGCGCATCATGCGGCATACAAGACCGTTGAAGGCAGCCGAGATACAAAGTGGGAAATTAAATGAATTTAAAGTTGGGGCATGCGAAATACTCTACCATGAAGTGGTAGCTATGGCAGAATACGAAGTCTCCGCTTAGAACCAAAAATGTAATACAGTAATACATCAACTTAATAAAAGAAAGCCTTGAAAGCACAGACTGCCAAATCAATGTGTTAAAACTATTTTTCTAAGGCTCTAAAGCAATTTTTTTCTTCCAACTTTGTAAAAGTGAGTTCAGAGAATACTTTGTTCTGTGGTCACAGGACACATTAAAAGGCAAGATTTGTGGGACTCGAAATTTCTTTACCCACTAAAACCACCCCTGCTCTCCTTTTCCATCTTGCGAAACTACCGCTGAGTATTACTTCACAAGGGTGGGAGGTGGCACAAAGGCCTCCACTAGATTCCCATCTAGGGATTGACCTCGCATTGCGCTGTCCTTCACCGCGACGCATGGATTTTAGAATCTCAGCAGCCATGGTGCAAATAGCATTCCAATTGTTTTGCGAGCTTAGTGGATGTCCATAGTGTCAGTGACTGCGAATGGCCTTTCGGAAGCGAGTCCCGGACAGACAAAGAAAATATGTTTTGCGTCTTCTGTGGTCCGCGTATCTGTCTCATGCTTAAACCTAGAATTAGAAGATAGAATTTGAAGCATCCCTATCCAGTGAGTAGCTGTGTAACACAAAGAAAACAAAATATGTAAAAACTACATGGAAATGTAGTTTTTCTACACGTTTCACACGGTTTTTCCACCCACTACGTTCGTGTAGCTTTTCTACATGCCACGTTTAGCTTTCTCATTTCTACATGCGGAATGTAGCTTTTCTACACGCCAATTTAAGCGTACAATTTAATTTTTGTTCACTTACCTTGTTTGTGATTCGAACTCACAACTTCCCTGCAAACAAAATACGGAGTGCTCCAAATACTTATGTGACTGGAGAAGCCGATCTTAACAGCGTTTTTGGGTAAAAATAATTTAAGGGTTCGAGCATATTCATGTTTTAACCACGGGCTCATAAAAGCAATTATATCTTAGCATTTTCGGAGTTAAAGTAGGTGGGAAATTGAAAGTTTTGTTTTGGTTAGATGTTTTTTGTCTTTTATGAGGTTTTTATATGCTTCATTGGAAGGGTGAAACCATCTGTATCAGAAAAGAATCAGGTTAGACTTAGAAATCTTCCACATTAAGTGCGACTATAATATAATCTGTATCTGCCCATCTTCCTTGCAGCGGGTGCAGCCCACAAAATTGTTTGTTTTTTCTCATAACTCGACTATAGTTCATCCGATTTTTACCTTTCTGTTGGCCGATCGATAATGAATCCTGATTACTAATTACGCCCAAAAGGAACAAACCTTCTATCTCTAAAATTGATGAAGATATGACGTTTTTTCCAATTTTCGGGTGCGTGGTAAAAATCCAAAATACATTTGATCTGCCTGCAATTATAATAAGTTTTGCCCCATACATATCAAAACTCCATCTCTTTCCAGTTCTGAGATCTGTTTGTTCATACGGACGGACAGACGGACATGGCTATATCGCTGTTGACGCTGATCAAGAATATATATACTTTATAGGGTCGGAGATGCTTCCTTCTGGCTGTTACATACTTTTGCACAAACTTATTATACTCTGTGTACCTCTGGTTCAGAGTATAAAACGGTCGTTCCGGACTCTTTTTCCTGCACATTATGAGGGTGAATGCTCATAAAAAAGTGTCAAAAAAATGTCAGAAAACGCACATTTTGCTTGCTGGGTTACTTACCTTGTCTCGGGAACTTAGACACAATTGCCAGCATCTTAGCACAAACGACCATTAACCACTCGCGCGTCAATGCCGCAAATCACAAATGTAAAGGAAAGCGACTGGCGACGTTGAACGACTCGTTTCGTGTAGACTTTCAGTATTTGAAATCCTTAACGTTTGTTTAGAAAACCAGTTATTTTTCGCCTTTCAAAACTCCTGGGTTCCTTGTCCATAGTCTGTGTGGTACTTCACGGTGTCCCCACCTTAGGTGCAATTTTTCTTCGCTGAACCAACCTCTAGCTTAAATATCGGCTTTTGGCTTCTTCGCACGCTTATAAAATTACCCGCGACCCACTCTATAAATACCGCTAGCGCTTTCTCGCGATTTTATTGAATCAGCGTCAACGATTTTGCAGTTTTTCCGCCGCATCTCGTCGTCATTACAGCTCACATCTTTGATCACTACGCCGTCCACTACGCCACTTTTGCTGGTGCTACATCAATGTTTCGAATGCGATTCCTTCAGCCTACCACTTGTTTAACCTGTCGTTTACCGGTTGTTCAAACAATCTTTTTAGACGTCCAACATCTATCGGTTTTTGGTTTTCATCACCTGTGCATCTCAAGTTGTTTTTTTTCACTGCTTTTTTATACCCTTGGAGAAGAGATTTCTAAAATTGTTTATTAAAATTCTGATAGAGGACAATATTTTTTTGGTTTTAACTATCGCCTCGGTCAGTTTTATTTGTCGGAACCGGACGGATCGACTTATAACTCTGTCGAAAAAATAGTTCAATGTACTTTGTTTTGAATGAAAACGTCCTTAGCCTTTACCTATTGCAAATTTACAAAAAGTTTGTTCAAATGATGACTATAGAATAACCTCTATAGAACGACGGACGAACTATCGAGGAGAAAACTTTTGTTTCTAATGAAACGTCCTTTTTTTGACATATTCTTAATTTCTATACTTTGGACATTCCTACAAAGTTTTAGTCAAAATCGGATACTATAGCATATAGACGTAAGAATGATCGGTCCGACCAAGAAGTTCTAGTGAGAAAAACTTTTTTGTTTAAATGGGATCGCCTCCAAATTTCGTAATTAACACTGTATTATGCTTATCCATAATTTCCAGTTTGGTCGAAATCAAAATTATATAGTATAGTCCCAGAAAAATAAGGTCAAAAAGTAGTCTGAAAAACTTTTGTGTTTTCATTGGAAGAGGCGATGGTATAAAATTACGAGCCGTAATATTTTTTTACTAGTCCTGCTTACCCCGGTTATGTTTTTTAAACTTACTAAACATGTTTGATAATGTAAAATCCAATGAATGAAAGGGTAGCACATATTCGGTATCCGTTTTAAAATGACCCCAAATTCTTTTTTAAATTTTTAAATCGTGCCTGGATATCGCGTATTTCAAGAACAGCAAGAGCCAAGAGCGTAAAGAGAAGCCAAGGTGAATGGATCAGGTAAACCGACAGAGGGATCGAAAAGCTGCTAAAACGTCAAAACAGGCGAGCCATCGACGGTTGCATTGTACTGAACACATTGCATCCCAGCGCGCTGCTAAGATTCCGGAACATTCTCATGGATTTGTTGAGATCTGTAGAAACGCAGGAGAAGGCGAGAATTAAGGCTATATATAACTTGTATCTAAATGGTAAAAAAAACGCCAAATTTGTAAGCATTTACATAGCTCATTCTCAAAATGAGCAGTGCGAATACACCAAACCCATCTAAATTTGCCAAAACAGGAACGTTACATTGAGTAACGGCCTTTAAAGCTTTATAATCGGATCAGATCGGTCAGTTTGGAAACAAAGATTATTAAAAAGAAGATGCAGATTTTGTAAAGCAAACCTGGTTACAATAGTAGTTTAAAGTTTACTTGAAGTTCCAAAGTCAAAAGCCAAAAGAAAGCACTTCATCAGGGTATTACCCTTTCGATTTGCACTCAAACTCTGATCTACCATCCTCCTCCTGCGCTCATAATTCTTATGCAAAATGAGTTCACAAATCCGACAGAAATTGTATGTCAAAGGAAGTGGCGAAAGGGAATCGTCTGCACATCTTTGCTGCTTTTAGAAAGGTGAAAAAATATGTAAAAACTTCTAATTAATAATGCACAAAATGTAATCAGCAATGTTAATTAGGCACATCCGCTCGCTTGTTGTGGTTGTGGTTTTTTGTTGTTGTCACCTCCAGCGAGTTTCATTCATAAAAATCTTGAGATTTGCTACCCACATGGCATTTGCATAGATCGGTTAGCCAAGTCAAGTCAAGTGAGCAAGCACAAAATCGTTAAAAACATTTTTCGATCATTCAAAAAACACACAGAGACTCGAATTGGCCCAACCGGTTTATTGGCTGGTTATGAAATTGTTGTGTTTGATTTTGGTGTTTTGTTTATGAATGAAAGCGTAAAATTTTGCACTGGCGACACGTGAAGTGGCACAAAGATTACTCAACGCGGAGTGCCCTGTTAAGTTTCTACGAAACTGATTTCAATAAATATAAAATCTTAGCAAAAAGTGATGCATTAGCATTAGCATTATGATTCAACGGTGCTTGCTATTAGTCGGACAGGTGCTTGCAACTGAATCATCTTTTAATAATTAATGACTTCCGCTCTTCAAACAAATTTGTTTGTTTTCGAGCATTTAGTGAATTGAACTATCAAAACACAACACATTTATGTCAGTTTGTGGAACAGCACTTAACCTGTCTGTTCAGGCCTTTCCCAACCACAGAGACGAGGTCACTGCGATGCCAGGCAATCGATTTTTCGATTTTCCAGGCAGTTTGCCTGACTGACTGGCTGACTGACTGACTGACTGGCAGCCAGCCGGACTCCGACTCGGACTCCAACTCAGTCGCTAGACAGGCAATTTGTAGACTTTTAAAATGCCTTTTTGCAAATGGAGCTTGCAACCTGTGTGCTCTGTCCAAGATCGCGATCGACAACACAAAAAACCGCATGCAAATTAATAGCCAACTTTGGCCAAAAATTAATTGATCACTCGAGACAGGCCAGAGATTGTAGTGGTCCACGTCGATCGTTTTTGAAAATTATGCATGTAAAGTGCCCGCATATTTGAACAGATCATAGACTTCCTACCAGGTAGCTCTCGGAGTGGAGTTTTGTTTTTGTGGCCGCTTGGTGAAATGTTTTTCCAATTAACATATTCACGCAATAATTGCCCGATTGGGGCGGGGTCGTCGTCGTCCCACGCTGTGGTCAGAGGTACCACAGCCCACGCCGGACACGTGTCAAACTTCCGATCATTAGGGACCACGCCCACACCGCGGCCTTTTCGGGGCCCTAATTAATAAACAGACAAAAACAATTTTTAGGCCTCAAAAGAAAAAAGAGGAAAAAACAACACAAAAATTAAGTTGATAAATTATCGAAAATGCAGTTTAGCGTGTGCCACAGACAAAAGATATTGAGATTAATCATTGAGGCATCATCGGATGGCATCACTTGCGTTGGCGATCGTCGATCGTTGATCGTCTAATGCTGCATAATTAATGATCTCTGTTGAGGTGGAAAGCTATGAAAATTGGTGGATTAATCCAGTAGGTCACTTGCAGTTCATTGTTATGTCAGTGAGAAGAGAAACAAACTAAGTGGAAGAAGCTCTGAGATTAAGTAATTAAAAAAGATTTTTGTATGCTTAAAGAAATTATATTAAAGGGAGAGTATAGTTCGAGGAGTATCCGTTCTATCCGAAGCTATTGAACATGGCTAAGCTATCGACTTAAAATTTAACATAATAACAAGACAGACAGAGCACGTTTTTAGCAAATTTTTGGAAGAACCGTATAAAAGCACTTAAAGAGCCTGATTTTGAGCCAATGTTGATATGACGCGCATCGCCAAACAACTGACAGCATCCCAAAGGCACCTTAAGCTTCTTGAAGGAGGGAATCCACCTCGAGTTCTGTCCCTCCATCCAAGGCAAACTCGCTTTCTAGGTAGCTGAATTGCTGGACTTGCTCAAATGGTGGTTTATCCTCAGGCATTCCGCTTTAGTTTCCGCCGTGTTGATTTTGAGAAAGATTTCTCCGACTTGGGATTCAGATGAGCGAATATGGAGAGTGACGTCACCATAAAACGCAGAATGAAATGTTGCTGAAAAAATGAGAACAAATGGAACCCTGGACTTAGTCGGGCGGACAACTTCATGACCCAAAGAAACTTGGAGGAGGAATATCGGTAGAGAAGCGAAAAGCATCGTGATGAGTTGGGAGAACCCAAAGCGTTGGCTAACAACAGAGTTCGTTGGAAGAGAGGATTAGAACTAGAAGACGAAGATAGTATGTTCGAAAAGTTCTTGAATCATAAAAGTTTTTATATGATTTTATTAATATTGACGGCCGTTTTTCGAATTTAACTAGAACGTTCGATTCCAAGACCCAAAATTACTTGAAATTTTATGGATCGGTATAAATTATATCCCTATCGATCTAGAACTTTGTCATTCGTTGGTTTCTGAGTGTACGACTGGAATAAAACTTTCAATTTTTAAGGACAATTGTACACTGAGGGAAAAGACCGAGAACATTGGACTCAAAATGAGCACATTCGGTCACAAAAACTAATCATGACCGGATTTTCTCTTACTTCAAGAACATTTTTTGAGAACGCAAAATCTTGATGTGACTTGATATGTTCCGTTTTTGAGAACATTTTGAAATCAAAAAATAAAAATATTAAAGGTCCAGGTCCACCACGTCCAGGTCCACCGTCCAGGTCGGCCGAGATACAGCGTCCAGGTCCACTGTCCAGATCCACCGTACAGGTCCATGTCCGCAGAGTCATCGCTAGTATAACACAGCCTTGATTATTTATTAAAGAAATACAAATTTTTGTCGGACTAACTGGGAGTAGAGCCCAAGACCTTTGGCGCGCGCAACGACGACGGCGGCCGACGCAACAGTCGTGAGCGAAGCATCTCCGCGGACGAATTTTTTGAGTTCTGCCTCTTAATTTTGTTTGACAACTGCGTTCTCTCGCTCTCGCTCATTTTGACATTTATATAAGAGGCGGTGAGAGAGCAAGTGCGGCTACCTTGTTAAGTATACTTTGGCTAGATCGACTCGGTTGTTGATGCTGATCAAGAATATATATACTTTATAGGGTCGGAGATGCTTCCTTCTGTCTGTTACATACTTTTGCACAAACTTAATATACTCAGTGTACCAGAGGTACAGTATAAAAATGGATCTCGGTTTGTAAGTGAGATTAAGACTTGAAAACGTCTGGACCAAATTGAATACTTCGTCTCAGTTCAAGTTTAATTTCAGTTTTACACTTTTAACTATTCATATTAGAACCGATATCTATTAGTAGCACTTCCTATTCCGTTCGACTTGTCGCGACATTTCGGTTTCGCGTTGCATCCCGAGAACGCCGACCAATGTCTTCGAACTGGATCACTTTGGTTATATAATAAGGCTTTCTCCAATTAATTATTTCCCTTTGAAATAGCCAAAATAAAGAAAGCAAAATAGCTAAAAAGATGCAATTGAAAATTTTCTAAAAACATGGAAATAAATTTAATATTCAGAAAGAATACTGCGCCACGTGTTGAACAGTGGAAGGTGGAAGAAGATGCAACTCAACGAAAATCTGGTTAATAATAATAGAATGTTGATATTTTGCCGGCTCGAGGTCAAGAATGAAAACACAAAATTAAATTTCGGTTTTATTAATAATAATGTTTATTTTTTGCCTAACAAATCTAATATGTAGAAGTTGTATAAATTATTTTTTCTAATCCCGCCAATAAACAATGAGATAATGTGTTCAATCTGTACTTTTCTGTGACCGACTTGGATATCTCAATCCGTCTTACTGAACTACTACATCAGGCAGCCGGAGTATTCCCCAGATACCTGATCGTTCCTCAGTGCAATACACAGACTCCTGCCCATCCTGACTCAAGTACCAGTAAGTGTCTCTACAATTTCCGTCCGATAAGTCAGTAAGCTTCTCAAATAGTTAACTAGGTTCTCCCACATGTTGCCGCCTCTGTCAACTAGTACGCTGACCACCTCCTCTCCAGTGAGAATCTTCCTTCCAAAATGCAGCATTCTCAGCTCCTGGGAAATGCCATATGCTCTGATTGATATAGGTTTAATCAATTCAAAGCAAGCTTTTAAGATCCAAGAAATTTGGTGCGCTGACAGTTACAGATATTTATTGGAAACAGAGCGAAAATCCTGTTTGCTTCATTTAAAAGCAATCAGCAATGGCAGAAGAGTTGAAAAATTCTAAATTGGGCATATTGGATGAGTGCACGATATCGCACAAAAAAATATTTGCGCAACAATAATCATCGCTTCGGTGCTGAGATGATACTGTTTTCGGGCGACATCCGACAAGCACTTCCCGTAATTCCAATATCAAAAGCGACGGATGAATTAAAATCTTGTCTGAAGACATCGTTTTTGTGGCGATGCGTGAAACGCATTCCATTGAGTGAATATGCAAGTGATCGTGTAGCAGAATATAACCTCAGAAGATTTCTCCAAAGAACTGGTGCAAATTGAAAATGCTCAAATTCCGGTAGATACTTAAAGTAGTTTAATTTCACGTGCCATTTGCCAATTCACTTCGACGAGAGATGAACTCATCAGTAATCAATATCTGAACATTGGTTGAGCGCACGCGCAGCGAAAAATATTGATGTTAATGACTTAATTTGGACGATTCATAAAAATAGGTTGATCGCGAGCACTGTGGTCAGAATCGCGAAATAATTGGAATAATGTCGAAAATTTCATGGAAACAAAACTCTCTCTTTTATTTTTGATGATACACCCTTAAACTACATAGTCCATATAAGAAGAATCGAATAATGTTTTCGACTGTTTGGCAACCCAGAAATTGTTATCGGTTACCCGACAGCGATTTTGGTGCAGGTCTATATTGATCAGATTATCTTAATATAGATTGCACTGAACAAAACTGCACCATTGGTTTTGTTCTATCAACTCTTGTTTTCAAGATATAGCGGAAAAACCATTTTGTCGAAGTTTTGGCACTTTAGAAATTATGGAGGCTATACTAGGTATATCTGGATTTATGAGCTATTTGCGATAAAGTCAAACAATACTCGTATTATGGCATTTTTCAGAATTAATCATCACTTTAAAGCTAGCGCAGTTATTGAATCAATATTTTAGACATTTGAGCATGTAGCCAAACATTTAAGCTAATTATGTGATTTTTAATCGCACTTTAATTAGCTTATTTGGCAAAGATTCAGCCCGTTTTAGACGAAAATACATATTTATTTTTATGGGAGGACAACTATATCCGCACTTTAAATTTGTATAGCAACATTCGAAAGGCTATTTGATTCAACATAGAATTTGTGAACAAGACTGGCACCTGTAAGCAAATAACATTCAGGGAGCACTAGGTTTTTTTTCTAACTGAATAATTATCACTTTTTACATCCGATATATTCTAATACTGAATGAACACTCTGACACTTGATCCGCCTGCAATTAATATTAGTCTACATTTAGAATTTGGTAGCTCCTGCTCAGATCAAGGTGTTCATACAAACGGACGGTCAGACGGACATGGCTATATCGGCTGTTGATGCTGATCTAGAATATTTATACTTTATGTCTGTTTTAATGACCTTTATACTGTTAACTTGCAGGATTTACTGGCTCAAGGTCTTGTTATGCTATTGGCATAACTTTAAACAGAGGCACACACCACAACAAACTTACAAAGGGGAATGGCTGTCTTAGGCTGTCTTTTTGGTGTTTTGCGCACAAGCTGCCCTTGGAATTCCCAAACAGTTTTGCCGTCGCTGGCATTGAGAGGCTGCTCTTTGGATAGACATTTCAGGCTCAAGATAGCTGATGAGTGAGGATTTGGTCCCTCATGAAACGCGTCCGATCAACCTGAAGCCTCCTTCGTTGTGGTGTGTGCCTCTGTTTAAAGTTATGCCAATAGCATAACAAGACCTCGAGCCAGTAAAATTTGCAAGCTATTTATACTTTATTCAGTCGGAGATGCTTCTTATGCCTGTTACATACATTTGCACGACTTTAGTATAAATCAACACTGTTGCTTTATGGCTGGTGGTGATTGGAACGCACATCCTCCATTCTGGGGTTGCAGATCCAGTTCCAGAGGTAACGCGTTAATGACGAGAGTTTTTGGGTCTGGACTTCAGATTCTGGCAACAGATGCTCCAATCGGAATCTTCTTTCCCCGATGAACTGTGCAACGGAACCGGAATGATTGTGTCGAAGCAAATGAACAATATGATAGGGGTAAGTGACTTTGAAAGGGCCATTCAAGGGAGAATAGTGCCTAGTTCCACGAATTTCCTTAAGTTTAGAGTTTCCCAGTTAAACTTGCATTTACGATGACCTTAAATAAGGGAACGACAGTCGCTGGAAGTGTGCGGTATAAATCTAGAAGTATCATGCTACATGTGGCGTGTTCCCGAGTTGGGAAAACATCCACACTCTTCATTTAAGCTCCGTATTCTTAAAACTTTTTGAAGACTTGCTTCATCTGTTAACAGCAGCTAATTTTCAATTCAATCAACAAATTTCGGGTAGAGTCGTACATGGTCGAAACTAATTCAATCAACGAAGTTTGTCGGGACAACTAGATGTATTTTTATGAAGATTTGTTAGATGACAAGTGTAGACGGGAGAAGAGGAAGTCTAAAGGTTTTCAGCTAGTAGGTTAAAAGCTACTACTCCTCTGAGTAAAGCACACATTTTGCTATTCAGGAAATACTCATCTTACGGGCGCTCGTCTAACATTGTTTTGATAATGGGCTAAAGTCAGACAGGTCAAAGTTGCTTGCTCAGTCAGAGTCTTGGATGGATTTTCTGTTCTGATGTGTGCAGAGCTGGGTGAAAATATTTTAATCCCACTTTCCGCTACTTAATGATTGACCCCTGATATTACAAATGTACACATCAGCATATGAAATATTAATTTCCTCCAATGTGGCAATCGTTGTTGTCCCACCCATGGATCTAACTCGGCCACCAACTGCCCCGGAGCGGACTCCAGCTCGTACCCATTGCAATTACAATAGTTTATAAACTTATTTTTCTTCTCTGTTCGCTCTTTTATTCTGTTGCATTTTGGCCTGGCCAGCATTATCGTCTAATTGCATCGCCAGCGCCAATGCTAGTGGCATTTAGCGCGTCAACAAACGAGCCGACGACCTCAGTCCCCCCGTCCGCACCCAAAACCAAACTAAAACCAAAGAGTGGACCGCAGGCACATCCATTCATCATTTTTCGTTTAGTGACGCGCGTGCCTGGTGAGTTGTTATTTTGGTTTTCACAGATTTTCAAATTGAGACGTCATGATCTCATGATCGTGTCGACCGAAATTCCAATACAAACATTTATTGTTTCATAAGGCACTTGGGCATGCAATAGAGAAATACTACAAAGATCAGTACAAATAGGGAAGTAGACTAGCTTAACTTAACTAAATTCGAGTTTTGTTTCTTTTTTTTTGGTATACGCCTTTGGTGCAATGTAGATGTACAGACTTGGTTCTTAGTTCTTAGGGGTGTGGGAGCTATGTACAGTGTTTTGGCTGAAGCAGCGGCTAGTAATGATAGCGCAGCATTTGCTCCGAATCCGATTCTTCCTCCTCCTCATCGCTGGTCGAGGGTGGCGTATCCAGATTAGCTATATCCACATCCAGATAATCCTCTTTGGTCTGTAACAACTTGTCCATGTATTCGACAATCTCCGTAAAGGGTGGCCGATCGTCGGCATTGAAATGCCAACACTGACGCATGAGTATGTAAATGTTCATCGAACACTTTGAGGGCTTCTCCATGCGCTGACCGGACATGAGATAACTGTAGAGCTCCTCGGCGGACATGATGGCTGGATAGGGTTGAGCGCCAAAGGTCATGATCTCCCAGAGCAGTATGCCATAGGACCAGACATCGCTCTTAGAGTCGTAGAACTTCTCCTGTAACGATTCGGGGGCCATCCATTTGATGGGCAGACGTCCATTGGTATTCTTGCGATAGTAGTCCGTGCTTTGGATATCCCGGGCCAAGCCAAAGTCGGCTATCTTCAGCACATAGTCATCGCTGACCAGCACATTACGTGCGGCCAGATCGCGGTGTATGCAACGACGCGAGGCCAGATAATCCATGCCGCGTGCAATTTGATGGGCAAACTTGATAAGATCCTTCTCGCTGATGAGGTGCTGTGGCGAAGAGGCGGGAGGCGTGGACTGTGCCGAGTCCAGTTGATCGCGTCCGAAGGGACGATTCTTGTAGAGAAAGTCCTTGAGATTGCCATAGGGTGCATACTCCACAATGACATACAGAGGGCCACTCTGACTGCAGCAACCCAAGAGATTAATGATATTCGGGTGTTTTCCTATGATCTTCATCACCTCCATTTCCCTCACCAGGCTGGCTATATCATCATCGGTGTGTCCCTCCTTGACCATTTTGACGGCTACAATGGCATTGTTCACCTCAGCCATGACCACACGGCCAAAGGCTCCCTCTCCCAGGGTGGCTCCCAGTATCAGTTGACCACGCGACATCTCCCAGTCCGAGTCCAAAGGAAATTCATACTCATTAAAAGGCACCGGCTCATTGCCGCTCTGTTGAACTGTGGTGCGTTGCTTTTGTATCTTTACCACGGGCATGATCATGGTGTCCATGGAGCCACTCGAATCTCCACTGCCCACTCCACCACTTTCTGGCTTATAGATGATCACCTTCTTGGTCCATTGATGCACTGTCTCTATGCGTTGCTTCAGCAATTTCTCATGCTTCATCTTACGCACCGCATACACCACAAAGATGATCCACATGAGTATGAGCAGACTGATCACAGCCACCACTATGACCAACAACACCTGATTCCTGGTGCCACTGGCACCCACTCCTGCCTCCAGCAGCGAAGGCACCACTCGTAGATAAGCACGACTGGTCGACTGTCCCAGGCTATTGCTCTCGATGCAGGTATACCAACCCTCCTGCTCTTGGGTAACATTCACAAACTCAATACGATTCTGATCGTGGGCAAAGATGGTGCGATTGCTGGAACAGTTGGTCATCGATTGGCAGGGCACAAAAATCCAGGCATTGGTGCTGGTCAAGTCCGACAAATACTTGCAGCTCATGTGTCCGCTGTCATTGATAACCAAGGTCAAGTTGGAGGGTCCCGTCAATAGAATGGGTTTATGATTCACTCGATCCGTGACCATTACGCTCATCTGATGACTGATGCAGCCCAAGGGATTGCAGACACGACACATGTACTCATTGGAGTCGTCGGGCACCAGGTCATGCATGCTCAGCTGCCATCGACCCTTCTTGAGGTTGCCATAGCTGCGTGTCCAGTCGCTGGTGCCGTTGCGGTACCAGGTGATATTGGGCGTGGGATTGCCCAAGGCATGGCAACCCAATGATAGAGAAGACCCAGAGGGACGTGTGTACAGCTCGGAAAGAGATTTGATTTTCTTGAAGTAAGGCTTAAACTGTTTGCCACTGGCACTAGACGACTTTTGCTCATCTTCCTCAGCCTCGGGGTCTGCCTCCTCCTCATTGGTTAAGAGGCTGGAGCTAGAGCTGCTGTTGTTGCTGTTAACATTATCGTAGTCCTTGAGCTCCTGAGAGCTAGCAGGCGGACGTCTGGCCTCTGTAAGCAGGGGTAGTCCACAGCAGAGCAGCAACAAACACAGCCTGAGGCATTCCATTTTTAGCATATTTATTTTTGTAACTGTATCTCTCGGGCAGATGACGATGATGATGATGATGCTGCTGCACCCTAAGGGCCCTTCACTCCAACTACAACTGCAACTGCAACTCTGACAGAGTTTGTCGCATGTGTTGTTGGTTTTTTATTCACCGGAAATCCACTTTACTCCCGCACTCGCTGGCTCTCTCCAGCTCTCCGAGTTCTTCTAGTTTTCTAATTTATTGGGGAAACAAGAACAGTTGCCTTCTTCTTCTTCCTCCGATATGCCAGCAACATGTGTTTTTTTAGCCGTAGCCTTTGAAGTATGTCCGATGTGATTGCAATCTCCCCTCCCCCGATGATCACCTTTCTTGTCGTAACGGAAATACTTCCCCAAAATGTGGATGCCTCTTAATTATGGTTACTTGAGTGTGATTTACTCTGCATGATGATGGATTTATGGCAGCCGACGACCAGCCATCTTATGTCACTGAGAGTATTCGGTGGGCGTCGCAGCGAGTTCATAGATCATTCAGCAGCTGACGCAGATTTTGATGATGCCTTTCTGATGTTGTTGATGTGGCGGCAATACCTGAAAGAATGCATATGATTAGATTTATGTACATTTCCGTTGGGTTAACAAAAACAACATTTTTTGAGAAGCTTAAAGGTGGGGGTCGACTGTGCCGAAGTTGGTATACACTGCAGAAGGGTATTACAATATTGCAGTACACCGCATAGAAATTGATATAAATTTAACTATAAAGACAACAACTAGAAGAACAATCAAGGTTTATTCCAATCAGATCAATAGTTCGATTCAGCTAAAATACGATTTCAGACACTGATTTTCACATACTGGTGAAAAAGTTTCAAATATATGATATATTCGATCAAATGACTGTGGTTCTTTGACTACAGTAACTGATTTAGTTGTTAGCTCCAAAAAATGTTAACTTTATAATAATATTCTATAAAGGAGCTTAGTTAAAATTCCAGTCTCAAAGGTCAGGCCTTTAAAACATATACTACATCTGTTCCGAAATATTATACAGTACGTTTCTCATTTTGGTTTGTTCCAAAATATGATATACAAATAAAATTTCCCTTCTTATTCGATGAAACATCGGCACTGAGTTCACCAGACTAATACAGTGTCTATACTAAAGATGGGCGCGTGTCAAATAATTTCAACACGACACGACTCTCACACGCACGGTCAAAAACTTTCTAAACACAACACGACACGACACGCTCGATTTCACATTATTTCTGTGGCCTAATTTTCGTCCATATATATATTCATTAAATTCTTGGCAGTTTTTATAATTCCTGCTCAACTTTTGATACAATAAAAGAATACTGCCATTTAAATAGAAACAAGGCTCCTTTGATAAGTTTAACAGTCTTAATAATAGCAAAATACATATAATATATCAGCGCACAGGTAGGTATTCCTTGCACCCGAGCAGAAATCGCCCTTTCTTCATCATCCTTCATATTCTCTTACATCGAGGGTTAACCGAAATCATAGGTCAATTCATCATATAGTTCTTTCATTTTATGTTCCAGTTCGAAGATTTCCACGACTTTTTTACTTACATCTTCCGAATGCTCTGCCATTTCCATGACCAGCTTACGTGTGTTAAAAAGTAAAGGCTGTTCGTCAGGATGATTGTTCATTTGGGATCGTTTTTCCCGTAGAATTTCTACATCATCGGTTAACGATTTCAATTCGCCCGTATTCATGGATTTTCTTTAGCAAAACATCGTTGATGTTATCTTCAAAGTAGCCAAGCAATTCATCAAATTTGAAATTTTTGGCATGCTCGGACATATTTGACTTAAAACTGAAGCACCAGATAATTAATTAAATTTTTTTTTAGATATGCTCAGTACGACCGTTGTATTAACAATAAACTACAACCTTAAGCTGTTTGTTCACTTGTCTGATATCTCATAAAAGTTTCTCAAGAGAGGTATCAGAAAAGTGTAATAGTCAATCTGAGAAACACAAAAATTAATGAAAGGCATGGAAAAACTGAATGAGAAGTAGGCTATTTTCTAATTTCGATTTTTCAAATGAGTTTTTTGACAGCCAACTCATAGTAAACTGAGATGTTTTTCACCCATCTCGTGTGAGATCTCGACAAGTGTAAATACAGCTTTGGAGGTTTGGGAATATTCCCAAATACTACTAAGTCAAAGCGTATTTTTTTTTCAAACAATATTATAAAGGGGCATGAAATAAAACATTCTGTTTCTCTGGACTTAAAACAAACCTATATAATGGAGATCGGTGGGTATAATACGCTTTACCAGGGATTACAGAGTTAGTGATTTAAAATCGGATATATAATGGAAGTCCAAAAATTTCGGCGAGCAATGTTTTCTTTTAGTTTGTTGTACGCATAAATATGGATGTAGGTCTTTTTTCAAAACAAAAAACTTCCTGAGTTTTCTGTGAAGTTATGTGGGGACGTTTTATGTCGTGTTTTGTGGCTAAAAACTACGAACACATCGTGCTGAGTCGTGCGTGTCTTTGACTCGATGAAAAAAACGACACGCGCCCAACTCTACTCTATACCTTATTCCAAATTTTTCGAAATAGTCAATTTTGAAACATAAAATTTAGCTGCTGTTTCATCTATAGCTCCTCCACTCAATTTGCTGTAGCAAAAAGTGCAGAATTCCGTTTCTCTGTTCGCTTGCCAATTGTTGAGATTTAGAGTCTCGGTGTTGTTGTATCACTGATTCTGCAATATTTGCCGTATTGTTTTCCCCACCGGGTGTCCTCAATATTCTCACCAATTTTTCCAATATAAATTTTTACAAGTTTTGTATATTGATACTAGATCGAAATATTCAAGTCTGTTTCTATTCTATTTGCTGTTCCGAATCAATGTCATTTTGGTGTTACCGTTCCCGAGTGAAATTGAAATCGATTTTCTTTTCGAATAAATGTACAAATGATTTTGGAATTAGAATTGACTTGAATGGTAACATTAACAATTTTGAAGAACACTGTGCATGCTTCCTTTCGAGCGTTTTTGACAAAACGCAAGAGAGCTGCTGAGACTGGGCAACGACCACAACCGCGGCGCAATAAGAAAGAGGAGCTGCTGGCCAGGTTAGCATTGCAGAAACGCCGGAGCTGGCGAACAATCGACGCCTGCAGTTTGTTATGCACATCGCATCACAGAGAGCTGCTGAGTGCCAAATTCTCAAAAAAGTTTTGACTTTGATGAAGTTTTAATAGATATAAGTTTTGATTTTGTAGAAGGCTTAAAAGATGTAAGCGGGTAAGTAGAAGGTGTAGCTTGAATGGCTAAAAAATCGTGAAATTTGCTCTATATTCTCAATGAGTTCAGGTTATTGTGAAGACACCCGGGTGGAACAAGTGGTAGAGTTCGAACTTTATAATTAGTTTAAGCAATCATGAACATTTGATCGATAGAAATTGTTAAATCTTCGCCTCTTTGTTTGAAGTTTAATATGTACAAGGGGCCATTTCTATTCCCATGCTGAGGGGTCAATCTAAGAGATAATCTAAGAAATATTAAAAAAAAATTGTAATATATTTTTAGAGTATCTTGTTTTGGTACTAGACCAAGGGCCGAAAAAAAATTAATCACAACAGCAGGCTGACTCTCTTTGTCACTCAGTGATTATTTAAGTACAGAGCAGCACAATACCTTGTTCACTTTGCTCAGTGTGACGGCGGCGCTGCCTTTGAGAGTTTGCCTATGCCCAGTAGATAGCAATGTGCCGGCTCCTGGTCTTGACTCACTATCAGGAGCGGCTCGCAACCATGTTACTAAGTCATTAGACTTATTGTACTTATTTAGTTACTTAGTTTTTCCGACACAGATTTGATTGAAGAATAAGAAACTTAAAGCGAGTTATCAAAATGGTTATATCACGATCTTTATCACCAATCCACACACACACTTGAAATCGACAATCTTTCGTTCCAATCAGAGCTCGATCATATGGTACAATTATAGTTAAAATCAACAGGTAACCAAAATTAGGAATTTTTCAATTCTATTGACTAGCTCAAAGAATCTTTTCTGTCCAATGTTAATATACCCCTCTGGCAAGTGTATACAGTTTTGTGTATCTAACCCACTGGCATATCCGTTGGGAGAGCAAATTGAGTTCAGCTAAGAGCATTTTGCTATTTTGTTTATAAACAAGTTGGCCAAAAATCTGTTTTTTCATTCATAATTTGTTGTTCTTCATTTTCGCATATATATTCCAAGAATTTTACTTTGCCAAACTGAGATTTGTTGAGTATGAACTTGATTAAAGCTTAATTAAAATGTCGCGCACATTTCCGGTAGCTTGTTGAACCCGCAAAACCGAGAGTTTCAAGCGCGTGCCATAAATTGAAAATGTCCCCGAGGGAGGAATAAGTTTTAAGATTCGCCAAAGCAAAGAAGGTTACCTTCAGCTGCATGCAGTTCACATTTGTTCGATAATTTCTATTTTTTGCACAAAATAAACTCGCACACACAGAGCAAGAGAATGACTTTTAGGTGTATATACGGAGAGGGTGCACGATCTAGGCGACAATCTTTCCGTACGCGTTGTGAATTTCCACAGAGCCAATCGAAAACTGTGTGTTCCAAATTCAGCAACGTAGTTCCTACGCTCACCATCCGACAACTGGCACTAAAAACATCCTACTCACTGCGCCGGCGTCGACGACTCAATTTAGTGGCCCTGCTTCCACTTTTATTTTTCTGTTTTCCAACGTTCTGTGCGCTCCGGATGAGCATTTTGTGTGTACAAAAAGTCTCATTGTTGGTCGTTGCCTTCTTTCAATGCTTCCCGCATCTTTTCGCTTTCAACGGTTGCCGTTGCCTTAATTTTTCACATATGCGTGCCTCTCTCGTCCGACTTGGCTCTCGCTTAATTAAACACACATTCGCTCTCGGTGTGCTCTGGCTTTCTGATCTTTCCAGCCCACATCTGGCGGCACGAAAAAATTAAAGAAATTAAAAACAACGCTGCCTGCCGCCCGCCCCTTTATGTGGTGCTACCCGGACGGCAGGCAAGGGCAAATATTGTTTCGAGTTGCATTTGGTGCTCTATTGTCGACATGTGGGCTCAGCGTCTACCTACGATCGTGCCACAAACACATGTGTTGCACAGACGACGCTTGGTTTGACTGGCGTCTGGGCTGCCTTTGGGCAGAGTCGGGTTCAGGTTTTTGGGGGGAAAACTGTTTCAGCCCTGACTGACCTTCATGGTTATTGATATGGCCGAGCATCCTCTCTATATATACTCAGTATATTTCCTGTCTAAGCTCTCAATAAATAAACAAAACTTAAGTATTTGCGAAATTTTGGCTTTTTTGGGTAATGTGGGGAGGGAGGAATAAATAAACACATCACCTTTCCGTTGAATTGCTGCCTGGGCATCAAATCAAATCCAACACTTGTTGTGTGACGCACTTGAATAGTCGTGCATTCAATTTGGGTACCGGCACGAGTTGGTAATTTTGGAATGCTTCGGTGGTATGCGAAATATGCCCACAAAAATGTACGTGACGTTTGGGAGGTTGACTTTAATCAAATATATTGAGAACTGAAATTGAACGCACCCGAGAAATGTAAACTAAGATCGGACCAAAGCTGTAATTGGCTTGGAACCATTTCGAAAAAAAAACCGCATAAAATATACACATCGATTGTGGCTATAAGATTTTTACAATATTAGAATTCATTCTAGATAGCTTAAGATATTATTACTGAGACTTTCTAGTAGTGGTGCTAAACAAAAGGTTATCCCGAATTCGAAGAGAAGAACACTAACTTCAGATATACAACTTTAACGAAGGAATTTTTGAGTTAGATTGATCAGTATTGAAACAAGATCTGATTTTCAAAGGTAAGTATAAATGGAAATTAAAATTTAAAAGCCGAATCACACAATCAGTTTTAGGAAATATATGAAACATTCACAAATTCTGATTCCGCATAACTTAATCAAAATCGAAAACAAGAACAGAACTTATTGGCACGTCACTTAAACAGGTTCATCATCTCTTGACATGCAGCTTGTGCAAATTCTGCCAAAGAAAAATTTTCCTGAATAGATCTAAATGTGGAGGTCACATCAAGCTGATAATGATCAGTACACAAAAGAATTTTCCATTTTAACTATTACCCATAGAAATTTAACAGAAATATTTTCATTGCTAGGTTCAATAACTTTTCCATATTTGTTGGTCATTTGAATAGGTTCAGCATGGGTTTGTCTACAGAAATTTGTCAAAGATCCTCGGGATACCTTTCACTGTAGAACAGTGTAATCTGAGAACAACCTAAAATGTTTCGCTTGAATCTATTCAAATGACCAAAAACAATGCACTCATTTCAAGAAAATACAAAAAACAAAAATTAACCGTTAACAATTGAGCTTAGTCTTTTCTCACAAACTAAAGGCACTTTAAAACTTTTAATAAAATCGATCGACTTCCATCAGATTGTTAAAAAAAATACAAAGAAATAATGGGAACATGCTGAACCTTCTTAAGACACGTGCATTGTAAGCTGTTTCACATTTTAAGGATACATCTTTAAAACATCAAAATCTAACAAAAGGGCTTTATAACAACTATCGAATTTCCTAGAAAATTTGCCATGCGAGAGAAAGAATTCAGTATATGTTTTCTTGATCAGCGCGTTTTAAAAAAGCTTTCCAATTGATTTCCACTTACTATCGTATAAAATAAAACTAATAGGTCGAATCATGGAAAAGTAATCTCTTTGGATAAGTTTGGCATTCTAGTTTAATTGGAAGACAATGTCAGTAATTCATTTTGGTAGACGGATTAAATGTTTAGGTCTTAAATGAATAGTACAAAAGCTTAACAGTTCCCAATTTAAGGACTATTCCGAATTTCTTTAGTCTAGTTTAGTGTTTCTTATTGGTGCGACTGCTTACCCAGTGTCTAATTCTAAGCACCTGTTGGTTAAAAGACTTAACCTTAAGGAAATAGTCACGCACTAGACACTTAGATTCACTGCTGGTCACACTCGGTATACTAGAAGTAGTTCAGAGCTGAGCTACACAAGTATGTATTGTTTTTACCTAAGGTCCATATCAAAATTATAAGACACTTTTATAACTTGGGTTTCCTCCCTCGCAAAACTGGAATATAATAGAAACAAATATTACGAACGAAAGAAAAACACATACGCAATGAAAATTTACCGTTGGTTGTGATTTTTATCTTTGCTTGGAAAAGTGCCGTTAATTTTGCGTTCAAGTCATAGAAATTTGCTAGCTAGCAGCTGTATCAGAATTATAAGACACATACCGAAAACTAAGGCCAGACTGTTAAAAACAACTCCACTTGTAATTTTTTTTTGTTCACGATTGTAATTTAAGCAATTTGAAATAAAATGAGTCGATCAACACTGCTTTGCGAGAAAGATAAGGGCTTAATTCTTGCCTTTTCAAAGTCCGAAAGAAAGTTCAGTTATTGCCAAATTTTTGAAGAATCTTGAAGAATACGGCAAAAAACGTAGTTCTGGACGAAAACCAGTGTTAAATGACCGTAGCAAGCGACGCATTATTAACAAAGCGAGCAATTCAACCGCTTCATGCTCCTAACTTGCTGCTCTCAGCGCAAAAAATGTGTCCACTATGACGGTCTGGAGAGTCTTAAATAAATCTGATCACATTGTGAGAGGTTTACTTAAAAAAATTCCTCATTTGACAGCCCGCCACAAAGCAGCTCGGATCGAATTTGCACTAGAAAACTTGTCAACAAACTTGGGCTCGGTAATTAATGTCGTATTGTTAGTTTTCATATTTCTAATCAATTTTATTTTGTTTAGGTAATATTTTCGGATGAAAAAAAGTTTAATCTAGATGGTCCAGATGGATTTCGTCATTACTGGCTTGATTTAAGAAAGGAACCCCTTTACTTTTCGAAAAGAAATTTTGGTGGCGGGTCAGCAATGGTATGGAGAGCATTCAATAAGTTTGGAAAGCTGGATTTGCAATTTACGAGCTCCAGAATGAATAGTGCAGACTACATTCAAGTCCTAGAAAATAGTTTGCTCCCCTATTTAAATGAAAACCGGGAAGCTCCCTATATTTTCATGCAAGACAATGCCCGAATTCACACTAGTCGGGTCAGAAAAGCTTTTTAACAAGAGTGTTCGGTCGAATTATTGAATTATTGAATTGAAAATATTTGGGGAATCCTCGTAAGTCGTGTCTACAAGGAAAACACACGCTACGACGGTTTTAGCAACCTTAAAAGTGTGATTTTAAGAGAATGGAACCTCCTTGAACCGTAGTTATTAGTAAATCTGATAGATTCAATGAAAAAAAGAATTTTTGATGTTGGAAGATGTAGGGGATCGACAATTAATGCCTAAATTAGTGGTTTGAATTAGTTATAATCGGGGGTGCTCTGCAAATCTCTAGAGATTTTGTCTTCGGTTGGTTTGCAAAGAGATTTCATTTTCTTAGTGGGAAAGAGAATTGGTCCAATTGGGTTCAAAATAATTGTCCATCTCACAAAACAGGGCTGCATCACGCGCAAAAAAATTTCCCTTATATTAGTTTTGAATTAAAATGATGTTAAAGTGAAATCTGTTAGTTGTTGCATAAGTTTAATGATTCATGCTAATATTATAATTTAAATTAAAGTCGCGTTACCCAAAATTAACATGAAAAATTTAAAAATATTTGCGCGCCAATCATTGAGCAGAATTTGCCAGCCCTTGGCACGTTTGTTGTTGTTGAATTTCCCCATGCGGCGCTAGTGAGGCCGGTGGCGCCATCTAGTGGCACGACGGTTTTGATTGATATGGCAGCCTTCGGATGGTTTTGCGAAAAATTATTAACAAGCTAATTTCAATATTAAATCAAATTAAACATGTTATTTATTTGATGCAGCCTATCCAGTAAAATAATATAGTTTACATTTCCAAAACTAATTTTACTTATCAAAATAGTTTTAGCGGTGAATTAAGCAAAATCTCTACCTAAATCACTAGAGATTTGAAACCAACCGAAAGAGGTTTCTAGGACACCGAGAATTGGTTTTGGGTTGGAATTTGGTTGGAAGAGATTTGTGGGACACCGCCGAATGATATTTCTTTTCATTCCTAAAGACTTTAAGTGTTAAAACTATAAGTGTCTTATCATTTTGATAAAGTTGAAAATACCACTTATGTTTTATTTTGCTAAAAAAAACACTATAACAGTTGGAACAATAAATATATTTGAGTTGAATCGTTGTTCTACATCGTTTTAATATGAGTGAGCGACGGTTTATGCAATACGTTAATATATCTTGAAAATTATATTCAAAATACAAGGTGTCTTATAATTTTGATATGGACCTTATAAGACAATAATCGATTGTCGAACACGCTTGCCCACGAACAAAAGTAAAACTACAATCAGCGTCGCTTTTTGTTCAACCATTAAGAAGAGTGAGGTTGAAAAATTCGCACAAATTTATTAGACTCCTTCCTTTGCTGTCGAGTGTTTGGTCTTAAAATTCTCGATTAAACGTTGCAAAAAGACTGCCTGATTCGTCACTTTCCACAGTTGGTTGGTTGGTAATATGGAGTTTGATAATTTACTGGGTCAGAACAGGGTTCGAACTGGTTCTAAAGTGACTTAGAGCCTTATTCCAGAGTAACTTAGGTAATGAACTTAAAAATCGGACTACATATTAATAATATGAGGTGGATATTTTACTGTTTTAACCTTCTTTGCCCAAAAGTCTTAAAATTGGGTTTGTGGGCTGGTGCTATGAAGTTAAGCACGCAAACGTGGTTCAGATCCACACCTTTCAATTGGAAAGTTGGTCCTTCAACTGCAAACCAATCAATAATAACTCAATGAATTGCAGAAAGTTAAGACTCCCTATGTAATTTCAATTGGTCTGATGAGGCTTGTTTAATTGTAAACAAGAACATGCGTTCTCAAAATGCAAATGCAGAAGCAAAACAATGAGGACGGCAATCTGCATTTTCAGTGATGACGATAACTTTTTTGAAAATGTGCTTCAGTGAGGAAGGCACATGAGACGTTTTGCAAATCTCATAATTTATTTAAGCAATGAACTGGAAATTTGGTATGTGGGCTGAAAATGTTTAGTTCTCCCAATTTAAACTGCTAAAATCGACCCCAATGGCTTGTCACGTTGACACAGCCCCAAAGGGCCAAAACCGAGCTTCTCTCAATCTCTTGGCTTGTGCGCTTCTAATTTTAGCACAAGAGAAAGGGACCTACAGTTTAACGCCGAATCCGAACGGCAGCTTGAGAAGCTTTTCATGGCTAATTAATACAAAGCTGGCGCCAACAGCAAAGAGGTGTGGCCGGGTGTAAAGTTTTATTCAAAGAAAAAAACTTTTCATTAGATGTTCCGAGGCGGGATCGAACCCACGACCTCATGCACAGCGGTCGCGCACACTAGCCGCTGAGCCACCCGGCAAGAAGTACTAAAACTAAAACTGTTGGAAGACATCGATGGTAGATACGAAATAATTTGATATATTGAACACAATGCAAAATAGCTCTTGATTTTTAGGGGTGTTCAGAAAATTTCCCCCTAAAATTTGGAAAATTGACTCAGCGATTGAAGGCGCTAAATAAGGGTGTTATTGTCCACGGAAAAAGTCTTTGACTTCTTAGACTCGATCCTCCTGACCGAAACACGAAGCTTTTTTAGAGCTGTAAATTGTAATTACCATAATGATTTTTTGGTAATAAAAATTTAAATACCTGTTGGTATATCAAAGTGAATAAAGAAGTATTTCCCTGTAAACTTCAGCTAACTTTGAGAAAAGCAAACAATTATGTAAAATCGAACATACGTTCTGGAATCATAAGAAGTCGTTCAGGCAATCAGCTAAATAAACTAAGCCAAATATTGATCATTCGTTACAACAGAAATGGAACACTGCCGAGAGATTTAGAGATCGCAAACACAACGGAACCGACACGAAATTGAGGAACTGCCAAAGGCAACAAAACAGAAGCACAGAACGTGGCATCTTAAAGCTTCACAGCAGACAAACAGATCAAGAAACATACACACGCATATCCATATACACATATATAAATCCGTTTATCTGTATATACTATTCAGAGCGAGTCGAGCAAACAGACAATTTAAAAAAATGTTTGTTTATGCGGCAAGAAAATATTGCATGTTCATATCGTATAGTGCCAACGATTTCAAACTGTGTTGATAAACAGCATCCAGTAGAGTCCGAGAATTCTGCTATTACATTTTTAGTTATGAACAATTACTTGTTGTTGGGCGTTTTGTTGCTCTTGTTGTGGTTGCTGGGCATAAGTAAACAAAAATAAAAGTGCTTTCAGTTTGGGCATAAACCATAAAAATTTATGGCATATTCCCAGTGTAGTTGGGGTCTGGGGCCTGGGCCGCCTGTCAAAACGCAACAGCAGAGCATAAAACATTTGATAATTGAACGGCACTAAATTGGACTGGCACAAACTGATCACCAAACAGTTGGCCCCCTTTTTATGCTAAACTTGGGTTGAAAAAGTCAAATTCAATAAAAATGTAGACTAAACAAAATAATTTGCGCAATTACCGCCAAGCAACGCACACGACTGTATAGCATCACGCATATATCTATACCAAATGGAAAATATTTTTGAAAACTTACCTCACATGTGTGCCACAAATTGTCGCTGTCTCGAGACCGCTATCCAAGAAATGTCAACTCAGGAATTCGCTTGGCTATTGTAGTAAAGTAAATGTTTCAACAGCATTCGACAAAGTATTTTGTTTACCATTTCACAATGCTTTCACTTAAAATTCCTCGAACACACTCACACAAAAAAGTTTTCTAATTGTTATTAACCATTTAATTATTCCGTTTCATTTGGCTAACTGTAACGGCGCGCGTTCCGATCGCAACTGAACGCGAATGCAAAATAAATCTCTTCAATTGAAAATGAGGGAAACAATGAACAGCGAACACGAGTGGCCGTCGCCCTCCTCCATCAATGCTGGAAAAGATCTCTTCAATGCATGTATTTTTGCGGTCGAAAACATTGTATAATCCATACAGAGCAAATGGGGGGGAAAAACTGGGAATGGGACAAGTACTGGCACAGGCACTGGCACAGGGGCTGGCACACATGTGTTTCTCTGAGTGGCCTTCCCTTGGAAAGTGAAATGTAATTGAGTGTCATTCTAAATGCGTCCAAATTTGAGTCCAATGAGTGGAAATGGGTTGAGTGAATGGCTGACTCAATAAAAGTGTTGCATAGTTTTAAGCGCAACTGGAAATTGGGGAAATGTTTAGCGTAAAATGGATCAGAATTTGCAGAGGAATTCGAATAAGAAGAGATTATTTATCTCTAAGCAGTTTATTTTCTTAATATCAAAACACAATCGAATTTTGATTGATTGGAATTGCAAAGAGTGGCGATTTCCAAGAAACGATTGAAGAATTTAGTTGAAACGATTTGCCCGCAAAAGTGTCAAATGAAAACCAATGGAAATTTTAAATTTAAAGCCAAATAACATAGTCGGTTTTTGAAAATGGGAACATTAAAAAATTCCGATTCCGCATGATTTGATCGGAATCGAAAACGGGAACGTTTTGTCCCCAAAAACAATTTTCAGACAATACTACAATTACCTAAGTTGGATGTCAAAGAACTCATATGATTTGTTCAGATAGTGCAAAAGTCCATATCAGAAGCTCGTTTTCGAAAAATGTTTTGATGATTGCCTGTCTAAGCACTGATATGGGGATTTTGAGAGTGAATTCGCAACTAACTGGCAGTGCCTACTACTTCATAATCTTCACTTCTTTTAGGTATGGATATCGGTACTGAACTCAAGGATGAGTTTCATGCATTCTACTAAAACCAGTCATTGACTGGAGCAATTCCTTCTTCTCAGATCTGAATACAGCATTGATTAATTCAGTACTTAGGCGTAGAATTGCAGGGTTAACAGATCCGCGAATCGAATTAAAAACCGAGAAATCGGTTCGGTTAAGGGGGAATTGCTGCTTGGAAGGCTGTTTTAGGACCTTTTTTCAAAAAAATATTATTGGAAAACAGAAATAATTATTTAAATTCTGTTTTTTTTATTGTATTAAGAAGATATTGAATTAAATAAAAAAATATTTTTTTCCTTTTTACGAGGGCTGTTCAAAAAGATATTGGCCTTCAAAGTTGGACGTCGAAAAAAAGGTATGCTGCTGGCGGCACGGATACTCCGTCGGACCATCTGAAATGGATAAAATATAAACGGGTTTAGATTGTTTAAAAATGTTAGGTGGGTCCTTATTTCAATCATAATTTTGAGATTACAAAATGACGGCCATTAAAAAATGAAAAAGCTTTTTTGCAAAATTTTTTTTTGTTTGAGTATAAAAAAATGTAAACATTTTTTTAAAACTATGATTGAAATAGGGGTCATAAAGGTCACAATTCTGCGTCGATTGCACTTTGTTTCATCAATCTACCGAAAAACGCGTTAAAATATTTTAAATTTTTTTATGAATATAAAAAATCTTTTAGGACGATATTCACAAATATCCAAGCTATAAAAATATGCAAAAACAAAACATCGAAAAAAAAATTTTGCCAAGCAGCAATACTCCCTTAAGGGGTTAGGTGGGTTTCAAAGGCTCAAAACAGGTACATTTTTACGATTTTTTTTATTTAACCAACAAAATATTTTCATTCCATCAATTTACCATATAAAAGGTATATATTTTATAAGTAAATTGTGAAATTTTCATTGAAAAATATTAAAAATTAAGGCGTGGACACGTCGTCTCCTGTGACCCCGCAAAAAAAGGACCCTTGGCGTAGTCAGGATAACTCATGACAGATTCATCAGAAATGCAAAAACCAAAAATTTTCTGTTAGTAGATGCTTAAAGCTCGTGCTTGACGAAGGAAAAAATAAAAAAAAAAATTGAATTTTTGGCGGCGTTGAGAACAAAAACCCTCTTTTTGAGTCAAATTTGCACCCTTCATGTCCTTGAAAAAATCACTTAAAATAGAAGAAAAAAAAATCCTTCGTTCAAGCACGAGATAATGTTATTTTAAAGAAGTGTGCAAAATTTGAAAGAAATCGGTTCATAAGTTTTCGAGAAATCGTGACTACCGCTTTCAAAAACGTAGTTGCGAGAAAAACGCGATTAAAGATTTACATTTACGCTGACATAGCCTGATGGGTAGAACATCCGAAGGCTATATCTCTTAGAATATTACTCAGATCGTTTTAAAACTTTGAGAGAATATTCTAAACATATTGAATTATAAGATAAGAAAAAAAAAATATCGATTTTTTGAAATTTTGAAACCCACCTAACCCCTTAATCTTATCGACGCTTCGACGTGTTTTGCCGTTATACAAATATTTGCCCCTGAAAAAACATTTGTATTTCGAAATTAAATTCTGCTGAGTTTTTATATTGTAAATAAAGGACGACAGGATCCATTAATCACAGATTTTATTGTCGCGTATACACAAATTAATATAACTTATTTATCATACATACGGACGGACAGAAAATTGGCAAGAGACTCATCTTTTATCTGTAAAGTAAAAGTAAAATGGCTTGTCAGGTTGACACAGCCCCAAGACTTGTCAAGTTGACACAGCCCCAAATTCATCTCTTCAATTGTATTGTTCCCTATGCAAAGCTAAAGCTGAACTATCTATTGTAAATATTAGCATTTTAAGAAAAACATTTCTTTGAAGAAAATATTTTTTATAATGACTACTGAGATACTGAAAAACCAGGGAGCATATAAAAGTCCCTAAATAAAAAAATGGGTCTATCGGTTTTGACAGAAATAAAATGTATAATTTTGTTACCCACTTAAAGAATTTATTAGAGGATTTTAAAAGAGAGTTGACAAAGAAATGCTTATTATTAGAGCGCCCAATCGGCGGTTGAGGCCGGTTGTGGTAGTGTGTGCCTGATGTGCAATAGGTCGTGAGTGCGATCCCGCCTCGGGACATCTAATGAAAAATTGTTTCTTCAAAAGGTTTTACATATCCGGTCACCCTCAACAGCATTTGGCCCCAGCTGTGCATTAACTAGCCACGAAAAAGCTTCGGTGTTAAGCCCAAAATAGCTCGACATGTCTTTTTGGGTTTTAAAAAGGTTTTTTTTTTTTTTTTCTCCCTTTAGTGGGTTTTTTTTTGTGTCGTGTGTATAAAGAAAAAAAAAAAAAATCTCCGACCGCATAAAGTATATATTCTTGATCAATATGACGTGCTGAGCCCTTTTCGTCCGTCTGTTTCTATGCTATCTCCTCCGTCAGTTTGAAGCTATCTTCACCAAACATTGCACGTAGTCTTTTAGTACAAAAACGCTACACATTTGTCGGAACCGGCCGGATCGGATGACTATAGCATATAGCTGACATAGGAACGATCGGTCGAAAAACTAGATTAAATGAGAAAAAGCTTTTTTTGTTTTCAATGGAAACGCTTCGGAACAAAATAATAGGTGTTTTGTTTTTTCTTTTTTAACTTTTTATTTCTAATTCGTATCTTCTCTAATCTCAACAAATAAAAAGTTTTTTCAAAACTTATATTAATTGTCTTTAAACAAAAAGTAAAAACAGTTTCACAAACCCTTTATTATACAACTAAATTAAAAATTTCTTAAATCCGGTAATAGGTGCTCGAAGATTAATGTTTAAATTAAATTAATATTTCACTATTTTTGGTCTTGTTTTATATTAAACTAAGTATCTGGCAGCTAATAACCGGTATATCCGCCATTATTTTGCAAGACTTTCTCCATTCGTCTTGGCATGGAGGATATTAACTTGCGACAAGTTCCAATTGGAACCATGCTCTTTGGACAATATCCCAAATTTGGTTTTTATTTTGACAAAAAGTCTTTCCGACCTCTCTTTTGAGTTCACCCCAGAGATTCTCGATGGGATTGAGGTCCGGGGATTGACTTGGCCACTCAAGAACATCCACATTTTGCATTCCGAACCAATCCTTTACTACTCGAGAGGCGTGCTTCGGGTCATTATCCTGCTGGAACTTCCATAAAAGAGTCATATTATCATCGGCATATGGTATTTTTGGGTACTTGGGATCAAATTCTTTGCCTTTCGGACGACGAACATTATTACTCCATTTTTTCTCACCCTCCGGTCCGCACCAGGTTCTACGATCTAATGCAAATTTTCCTTCACCTCGAAGTCGTCGAATGAACCTTCTCTCCTTCTC
This sequence comes from Lordiphosa collinella, assembly GCA_018904265.1. NCBI lineage: Eukaryota > Metazoa > Arthropoda > Insecta > Diptera > Drosophilidae > Lordiphosa > Lordiphosa collinella. Next base: position 141,167 of record JAEIFV010000749.1, read on the forward strand.
ACTGCAGTGACGCCCACGGCCCTTCTAATAAAATTTTAATGGTTATTAAGTCACCATTTAGTTTTATTTTACTAATACTTTGCCTTCTGCAACCAAATAATTGTATTTATAAACTACTGGTTACGAGTTTGCAGTCTAACCAATAAAACAATCCACAATTTTTCACAGAAAGCTAATTAATTCCGGGAATTCACCCAACTCGTACCGAAACAGTGAGACCATATTAAAAAGTATACCTTCCTTATATTGTCCATGAGTGTATATATAATCTTGATCAGCGTGACAAGCTGAGTCGATTGAGATTTGTTCGTCCGTCTGACTGTTTCTATGCAAACTAGTCCCCCACAGAGATATCTTTTAGCTGCACACTGCACATATGTCGGAAACGCAAAAATCGGATGGTCACTTCTTGTAGCTGCCATACAAATTTTTTTTTAGCTTTTTATTTAATATCCCAATGACTCAAGACATAAAGCTTATTAATTAAGTAATTTTTTATAAAATTAAGGCAGTGGGTACAAAAGTTTCAAGTGTATTTAATCCTCGGCATAGATTTTAGAGTACATTAACATAATAAGAAAAGCCTGTATTCAAAATAGTTTTAAGGTTATCGCTTAAATTTGGCAGAGTATATGTAAAAGTCAGATGATAGAGTGCACTTTTGACTTATCGAAAATGTGCACAAAAATGACCTCGCCAAAGTCAATTGAACAGATTTGTGTAACGCACAGAAAGATTAATCTCCTGCCCCTTTTCTTTACGTCCATATGTACGGAGTATAAGTAATATTAATTTGAGTCTTTATGTAACAGGAATATGGCGTTACAATGTTGTGTACGCAAGGATGCATATAGCATTCTCTCTGTAAATAGATGTGCTTAAAGCCCGTTTATTGTTGTTCCTAAATCAAGCAAACACAGTTTCCATTCGTTTTTAAAAGAAAACTAGACTTGGTAATTAAAGTATCGTTACTTACAATATGCAAGTAATCAAAGATGAGTAGCTTTTTTCCTAGATTCAAGCATATTTTGTCCTCAGAATGCATTTAATATGATTTCTATTTACCGCACTCCAAAAATTTGCTTGCAGTAGCAACAAAAACTCATGCGTTTAACTATCACATTTTAACTTTAAAGTTATTAAATTTACCGTAGACGTTATTTTTAGTCAAATACTGACACTGTGTGTTAAAGAAATCTTTTGAAATACAAGCAAATATTTCTAAACACATTTCCATTTCGATCGTTAATCAATTCCTTAACCCATCCTAATGACTTCGTCACGCCACATTCCACACTTGCTCTTCGGGATATTATTGGCTAGTAGGCAAATGGGATTCATTAGGTGGCACAATACAGCGCTAAGTAAGTTAGCGGGTATTAATTATGGGCCAAACAGTAGCCAAGTCTCTTTCATCATCGACAAAAGAAAGCCCCGTCTAATGAGGAGACACTCGAGGCCATCAATAGGCACATGCTGCGAGCCAAAGACAATGGCATCGTTTAGCGTTTAGTGGCAAAGAAAGGGTTGATAGCCGAAAATGAAAAACAATTAACGATTATTGGCTGTCAATTTGTGGTTGAGGCCCGTTTTTGTGCCAAATGGCGTTATGCCTGACTGATTAATTGAACCGACTACCAGGCGTTTGTTCTGCCCGGTTTACGACCTCGTAACCATAATACTTAAATTTTATGCGCAACCAACTCCGGCCAGAGAAAGAAAGGGAAAGACTGGGGAAGGGGAGAGTGATCCAGGCTTCCGTATGGTTTTTTTCAATTTGGCCAGAAACCGAACACAAGTTGTTGCCGTTTCGAACATAGAAATAAATATCGAAAATTGGCTCAGCCAGCGCTGTGGGACCGGCTTTTGAGACACGACGATCCGCAACGATCAGAGTTTCGATCTCGGTGCAGAGCAACCAAACAGCATAAAGTTAATTGCTAATATGATTAATTGCACATTAACATGAAGTTTTATGGCCAATTATATGCGAAATATGCCACGACGCAACGATGGGAAATTCAGCCAGAAAGTTGAACGAAAATTAGTGGAAACAGAAATAGGGATGTGTGGATGAGACTAGGATCAATTCTATCTTTTGTTTTTTTTCAGTTTTTTTGTTATTATTTATATGTTTGGTTTTTGTATGGATATTTTATTTTTTATTATTATTTATATATATTTATTTTTTTTTTTTTTTATTTTTTTTTTTTTTTTTTGTTTTTTTGCAGGCAATAACTTTAAGTAAATCTCAGATAGTTAAACATGTTTTGTTGCTACTCTGCTGCAGGTTTTTGGGTGCGACTGCTTCATCAAATACATTCTGAGACATAAAATATGCCTGAATCTATGATTGCTGCATGTTAGTAACGACTGCTGAAGTCATACACTTGAGATGAAGCTATGTTTTGGTGCAACAACAAACGAACCCTCAATGAGAAAAGCCTGCCGTACAACAGTTTTGTATTACAAATCAAGAATATGTGCATACTCCGTACATATGGACGAGAAAAATACTTCTGTGCGTCCCTGTTCCCAGTGAAGATTTGTGCATTTTCTGAGGTCCTCCTCGTCTGACTTTTACTCTCTGCAGGCCTAAGCGATAATGTAAGGCACGGCACGAGTACGAGCTTTGTGTACTCTAGTATGCCGCCTTGACTGCCCACTGCTATATTTATAAAAGATGCTTAATTAATAAACATGTCTGAGTCATTAGTTGAAGCTAAAGGCTGTATGGCTGCTTCGTCCCGTTTTGTATGAGGGGACTGGCGTCGGACGGACGAGCAAATGTGTCAGTGTCAGTGTCAAGACCTCGCACGCTCTTCTTGCCCCTGACCTCTTTCATTGCAGTTGAGTGAATTCCAGGTCTTAGCTTTCTGGGAAAGAATTGATAGTTGGTTAGACTCAAATGTTCAGCTCAATAGTGTATGGCAAAACACATAAATACAGTATTTGGTTGCGAAGGCACAGGCGTAAAAATAAAAACAAATGTTGACTTAACAACCCGTAAAAAATTTTAGAGGGCCGTGAAGTTCATTCGACGATGCATGTAGTCTTGTGGAGAATGGGAAAAAAAATGGGTAATGTTAAGATGTCGGGAGTGAAAGTGATCCCGAAATACTTAACTCACCATGTCGCCGACTCTTTATGGAAGTTCCAGCTGGGAATATGACACGAGATATCGGCCAAAAATGGTTCGAATGCCAAATGTGGATCGTGAATGACCCGGAAGTCGATCCCCGGGCATCAGTCCCAGTCTCTCGGAACAAAGAAGGTCGGAGAAAGAATAAAACCAGAATTGTGATCTGTCGCCATGCTCCAGTGATGGAAGAAGTCTTGCTGAAAATAATAGCCGGATCATCGCTGCCCGGAAGAACAAGACCAAAGCAATTGAATATTGATTTGGACACATGCATGCAGTCTTCGAGCATTATTGTGATGTGTGGGGGCCTGAGCAGAGTTTTGTGAAATGTTTTTACTTTGTTTAAAAGACAGTAATAGAATTTGAAAGAGCTGTTGTGAGATTAGAGAAGATTACGAGTAAATAAAAGTTAGAAAATCTATTGGTTATAAAATAGTGTATGTGCTATTAAGTGATTCCTTCAGCGCTCGCGTTCCGAACTCCTGAACTAAGCTTTAAATAAGCACCAGTATATCGCGATAGCAATTTTGATCTGTCTATAGTGCGGTGTTAAGTTGGGTATAATCATTTTTATCAATTGTTTAAATTGTTTTAATTGTGTGACCACCCTGCAGAGGCTGTATAGAGTGGCGGATGTTGCAAGGTAATATATATTCTTGATCTTGATGAAGGCTAGCCTCTGAGCATTTCTTTATCTTAGTTTATTTTGCTTTCACCTTGATAGGTCATTTGATACTTTCGGGCTCTACGTTTCTGTTTAACCCATATATGGGGTAGCAGAGTCGACAAACTGTCGTGGAACGCAGATATTTCAAGTAAACTATCCTGAAGAGCAAAAAGGGCTTTTCTCTGTTAAGCGGTTTTGATGATCAGTTCCTATGAACAACTATATATATAATCATCAGATAAGTAACATGCACGTGCAATGTTTGGTGAAGATGACCGGAAGGAAGACAAGGGGCTCAGCCTCATGTGATCAGAATAACGCTGCGGTCAGATGCATGCGTTATAAATCCCATTCTACTGTAAAGGGCAAAATGCATGGGAACACGTCTTTAACGGCCCATAGCGAAGAAACTGATGACCCACAAAGAAGCTTTTTCGTGGCTAGTGGTATCATGAGTAGATGTCATAGTGAGATCTTGCTCTGGTAAGCCTATTGCAGCGGGCACACTGCCCCGGCCTCCAGCCGTGGCAGCTCAGCATTTCTTTGTCAACTCGCTTTGTACCTGGAACGAGCAAGTGAGGTAACAAAATTATACATTTATTTCTGTATATTTTTTGTTACAAGGAGACTGCTTCTGGTACTAGTATCTCGTAGTCATAATGAAACTATTTTCTTTCTTAAACTAATCTTAAATGGGTGTTCAGCTTCCCAAACTGCAGTGTGATGAAAGAATGAATGAGGTTGTACAGATCGCTTGGCTTTAATGTGGCATTCATCGCGGAAGGTCGTGGGGGGAAAACTTTTTCTGTCAGCGCACGCCCGATGCTGTCGCCCATTGCCGTAATCAGCTCGCGATAGCTGACGCACGTGAAGATTGAGGAAGACGGCTGAGCTTTGTGTCAGCTTGACAGGTTTCAACGCGTATTACCCTTTACTACGAATGCTATGATCCGATAAATAAGTATATTGAGGCACGTGATTATGGATCGATGGAGTATTAACATCACGCTGCAATATAAAACTCGGCAGAAACTCGTAAATGTTTTGCAGGGCAATCATGTGTTAAAGCCACGCGTCGAAAACGTCGATCGTGGGAGTATTGCTTATTTTTCGATGTTTTTGTTTTGCATATATTTTTATGGCGGTATTTGTGTAAGTCACAAAAGTTTTTTTATATTCGATGCTGGGCCCAGTGACGGTACATAGCAACTGCGCGCTTTTGCCACCGGATCGCGAGCCTGTTTTTGGCGGCGTGTGACATTTCATGATACTCCCATGGTGCTGGCCATTTGATGAGGCGATCGCCCTGTTTCGATCATGGTTTAAAATCTTTCTTTTATAACTACAAAGGTAGCCAGTACTGTAATGAATCTCCAAGGGCAACGTGCCATTCGAAAATGGTCAGTGTGCTCCGTGCCCATCACCCACCTCGACTTTGAAGGCCGACATCTTGTGAACAGCCCTCGTAAAAAGGAACAATTTTTTATTTAATTCAATATGGTGTAATAAAAAAGAGATTTCAAATAAATATTTCTGTATTCAAATGTGGTGAAAAGTTCCAAAACTGTTTGGCTATTCCAACCGAGCAATTTTTCAGTTTGCCAGCAATTCCAGCTATGTGAGACATCAGTAGCTAGAACTGTAAGGAGCTGTCCGGTTAGCTGACAGTTCGGTAGTGCATGAGCTTTTAGTATCTATGCTAAGAAATTGAAGGTGTGTGGGCCTTCTCAAATCTATATCAGGAAAGCGGAAAACATTTTCATTGGCTTCTGATATGAACTTTTACTTAATCGAAATAAATATACGTCAACAGTGTGGCATTGTCGAGAATTATTTGAGGACAAGGCACTGAATTCAGTCAAGCATCAGTGTTGCCCAAGCCGACTGTATTATTTGTCGACCAGTTTCATTGACTTTAAGGGCAGATCTGGCCAATTCTTCAGTCTTCTTGGAAATCGCCACTCTTTAATTCAATCCCAGTAAAAAAGAAAACACTTAGAGATAATCTCTTCTTGTTTGAAATTTCTGCTAATTCTGATCCCATTTTGCAGCAGACAATTTCCGGTTGCTGCTATCACCCGCCTCAGAGTCAGACCAACCCTCACGGAGAGGCACATTGCAGAAGATGTTGCTCAATGCAGCACTACAACTCCCGGGAAGGCCACATGGCCTGTGCCCTTGTCACCCCGTGCCTTCAATGTGGATAATACATACAACATTCCTCTTATCATTAATGCGCGATGATGGTGAGCAACCACTACTAAATCTTCCTCATTTCAATATGAAAGATGTACATTCAGCGCGTTGATGATCGAAGAGCTACGCCGTCCAAACAGTTAGCCAAATAGGCGATAATTAAATGGTTAATAACAATTAAACTTTGGTGTTCAGTGAAAGCGCATGGGGGAATGATAAGCAAAATACTGGTGAATATGATAACCCCTTACAATATAATAGCTGGATCTCAGACATGTAATTTGTATTTTGATAAAGACCTCAAGTATTTTCCATTTATTATAGATCGTATTGCTGTTAGCGGCGATAATTCTGTTTGATCATTTTATTAATTTGACTTTTCAGCAGTTTGCCCTCAAAAGGGGCCCATATTTGTGTCTGGTTCAATATCAAATGTTTTCCATCTTGCAGTTTGACCAGCCCCAACCCACTGGGAATATGCCACAAGAGGAACAACTGAAAGCACTTTATTTTTGTTTCGACAGGCAACCCTTGGCAACAAAGTAATTAATAACAAAATAGCAATGGTGTTTGTTATCTGCGGTTTTCGTCGTTGGCACGATCATGAACGTACCTCTGTTTATCGCTCGCTCTGAATAGTATATGCAGATAGGCAGTTTTATATGGGCTGAGATCGGTATGGCTTCTGTTGTTGCCTTGGCAGTTCCTCAATTCGTGTCGGTCTCGTTTGCGTCTACCGACATTCTGTTGAACAATGATCTTGTAGCTGTTAACATATATGATTTCGGGATTTGTTTATTTTCGCGGTACATAGCTTTCTCCAAGTTGAGTTACGAAACCTCAACACCGCGATGTACCAACACAGTATTTAAATTTTATGCCAAATGACGTGTTACAGCTCACACAAAGCTTCGTCAGGAGAGATCAGCTCTAGGGTATCAACTGAGTCAACACGGCCCACTGCGAACGCCTTTGGAAATCAGAACACTCGCATTAATATCAGGTATTTCGTATCTGATGTCTTCCCACGTACTTTCTTGCCGAGTTACTGAGTCGTTGAATCGGGACATCAATGAAAAGTTTTTTCTTTGAATCAAACTTGCACTCATTATGACTGCGATTGACAATGGCTTCCCAGAACTGCTCCATGATTCACGCAATAGCTGCTCTTGATAATCAGGCTCACGGCAGGAAATGGGCTGTGATAACATTGACAAACAGCAAGTCGATGTTAATGAATTTCCAGTTCAACAGGCTATAAATAATTATAGGATTTCAAACCAGCTGTGCCTTCTCACGCAAAAGGTTAATGGAATAATAACAGTCACTGGTTGTCATCTATCGTTAGTGTTACCATTTGAGGCTGCATGGAAGCAAGTACTCATCGAACCAGTGGGAAATTGTGTTGGTTTGTTGGGTGCTTTGAGTCAAATGGATCGTTTCTTAGCGCCGGCCTAGACCTTGCTTTGAACAAAGAAGATTTAAGGCTATACACCTCATGTAATAAGTAGTCCATTTTTAAATTCCCAATACTACAGTACTCTGGAGCGTAAGCCAGATCACTTAGGTTCAATTGTTACTGACAGTACGTAACCAGCCAACAATGGAGGGTAGAGTCAGGCGTCTTTTCTGCGGCATTTGTCTGAAATTTGTGCGATTTTCAGCCTCATAACATCTTGTGGTTGAACAAAAACGACCCCCCTCTTTGATGGGCTGCGTTCGTGAACTAGTGTTCAAATATGGGTGTGTCAAGGTCATATGAGTATAAGACACGCTTTGTTTCGAGATATCCCCCAGATATTTATGTCGTCATCCACTCGTGATTGCTCCAAATGTATTGTTTGGCTGTTATAGTAAATAAAGCATGAAGTGTGCATTTCAACTTTATCCAAAAATGGTAGACAATTATGGACAACACTTAGTGTGGGCTGTGTGACGACCCAATTTCGGCTTTTTTGTAATGACTCACATGACACAGTAGCACAATGTCAAAGCGACTCTTGTTCCGGCACAATTTGTATATGGTGGAGTCATCTGTGTGAGCTGTTTCGAGAGCGGCAATCATCTGAATGAAAAAAGGCAAAAGCAGACACAATGCACCCAATTTAAATATCCATGTAAAATAGAAAGAAAATAACAGAACTAATGAAAAAAGTTCTCCAAATGTAATTTTTGTTAAATGTTTAAAGAAAATGTCTATTATTAAGGTAAATGTTAGTTTGGAGTATTTAGATAATAGTGTATGTAGAAAGCAACTACAGTTAATAGATGTACGAGTCAGTGCTCCCAGCAAAAACTGTGTTTCGGCTTGCAGCTGTGCCGTAATCAGCCTGCTTGAGTTGCGTAATCATATAGCAATGTACTATGAGCGATAAACGTTTGAGGTTAGAAATATAGGAAAATGATACGTGATTTATAATGTACTCTTCTATGTCCCCAGGTGTCTGAAGTGATATCAGTAAAATCTGTGGTTCATGCAGGAAAAGTAATCATTTGTAGTCAACGTGTCAGCCCCTTTTCGGTGGTTTCAATATGCCACGCTAAAAACATTTTATAAATTAAAGGTAATTTCGGAAAATAATAAACCCCACTGGATGAGGCTGCATCAAATAAATAACGTTTTTGTTGTTGTGTGGCCAGCTGTTGACTGGTGCAAGTGAAGGCTGCCTGCTCCATCAGATGGATATGCCAGCATATTTTTTAATGAGAAATTCAGCTGGGCGAGCTGGCAATTCTGCTCAATGATAGATATTTTTAATTTATTGAGTAGCGCGACTTTTAATTTAAGTCATTAGACATGCGGCAACTACTGTTTAACATCATTTTAATTTCCTTGCCAGAGAAGTGTCTGACGGATGGTTGAATGACACGGGCCCAGTGGACAGTATTTAACACTAAGAGATGATCTCTTCATTCTCGGCCGGTGAATCTCAGAGGCCGAGGTGCAGGCATGTCCGCCTTCAAGCCACGAATGTCGATCATCAGCATCAAAAATACAATGATCGGATGTTTGTGCGACCACATAAGTATATTCTTGTTGATCAGCATGTTGTTTAGCCCATGTTTCTGTCATCTGGATTTACAAAAGCTATCCCTCACCAAACTTTGCAATCTTTGACCACTGCTGCTGCGTCATACTGACTATAGCCGCCAATGCCTCGAGACTTGGGCCAAAGAGAAAACTTTTTTGTTTATCCAGACGCCTCCAAGCTACATGTTCTTGATTTCGCACTTTAAGTTTGGTCGAGAAATCGGATGATCTGCTTGCCAAAGGCTGATCGGTCAGCTAGTTCTGAGGTGAAGGCTTTTTTTAATGAAGAGCGTCGCTTATGTTGGCATGCTGCCTTGCTGGACACACGGTGGTCAAGTGACTGGCTGCATTCAATAGTGATCGATCAAAAAAGAGTTGGTGAAAAACGTTACGTAGTAAATGTGGCATCGCTATGTATTATCTTTCCATGATTTCACCAAGTTTAATAACTATCATAGAAGTAATGTCCCAAAATAGTCTTAAACTTTTGTTATCGAGAGCTACTGGGTAATACTATTTTTCATTGAATCTATCAGATTTATAGTATTTACGGTTCAGGGAGAGGTTGCCCAGGTGCTAACTGTGTGTTTCCTTCAGCCGAACAAACCACCCAAATATTTTCAATTCCCTCTGCTTTTCTGTTCTTCGAGCATTGCCCATGTGAGGGAGCCTCCCAATGGGGTACTCTTTTAAATCTGCACTATTCATTCTGGTAAATCAACTTTCCCAACTTATTGAACTCTCCATACGTGCGACCACTGCCAACAACCAGGGGTTTTTTAATGTTTTATTTAATCCATCTTGGTTCATACTAGGTGAAACCCACAAATCCCAGCATTACACAAGCAAAATGAGTGATTAAATATGAAGAGCTTACAACTGCAGACTAAGTTTAGACAATATTTTCTTTTCGGAACAGCACTCTTTAATAAGTAAACATGTTACGTCGTCATTTTATTTCAAGTAGCAATCGACAAAAAATTGCAAGTGGTATAATGATCTGACATGTGTCAGCTTCCCCTTTAGCCAAATTTTAATGACGAACATAAGTATTCAAGCAGATAAAGATAATGACAGAGATAATGTTGTTTCTATTATATTTCCATTTGAGGGAAAGAAGCAAGTTATAAAGAATAGCCTGTGATAATGGGTTGTAGGCATGAAACAATGCATGCTTGTGAACTCAGCTACCAGTTGTGGGCTCCAGCTGATGATCTAAGTGATGCAGTGTGAGACTTTCATAAAGGTGGGGCTGCCAGACTTTGCGTTCACTTATGAAACTTAAACTAGACAAGATTTGGGATATCAGTAAACTGAAGTTGCAATTCATTTGGAACAAACATTTGTCCTTCGGCCAGAACAATTATGACATTGTATAACCAGTCTTTAAACTTATCGAAAATTGCACACATGTTCGACCTCAGTAATTTTGTGACACATACAGTCAGATGGAAGCAAAACGCGCTGGTAAGAAACATATGCTAAATTCTTTTTATTATAAACCTGTTAGATTTGATGTTTCGAATGTGAGAGGCGGCTTGCAACGTTGTTAAAAATTCGGCATATTCCATTACTGTTTGTATTTTTTTGATCTGATGAAATCGTCATTTTATTAAGAAGTTTGCGAAGTCTGCAATTGACCAACAGTCATTTCTTGGTTTTGCTGTGTATGTTTTCTTGAGTGGTCAATTCTTTTTGATGGACAGATTCAAGCTGAGTGTTTAGCGTGCTCGGGCCCACGCTGTTCTACAGTGCATCGTTAGTGCTGACAATTTCTGTCCAGACAAACCCCTGTCTTTGAACTATTCATATATGGAATAACAATAATTGAACCCCTAACTGTAATGCTGTTACAAATCTGTGGGTAATAGTTAAAAATTAATTACGTCTGTCCCTTGCTCATTGTCAGCGATGTGATATCCACGTGAGTTTCTTTTGGCAGAATTTTACGCTTCTGGAGATGATTTGATGGGTGTAACTAGTTGTTCTTGTCATTTTGGTGGGCCAGATCCATTTCATATTCTAAATTCGACTGTTGAGCTAATTTATACATACACTGCTTTAGTCCTCTAACTTTCTGGAATTCTTTGACCAAATGTATCTGAGATAGTGTTCTTCTTGAGATTCAGGATACTTAGCACCACTAGGAAAGTCTCGTAAATAAATAAGCTATCTGAAAACAATTCCAATGTGTAAAAATCTTATAATACGATCGACATCATTTTTTATAACGATTTCAGAAATGGTTCCAATTGATACAGCACAATCATGTACTACCTGCTCCGGGTAACTCAATATGTTGTTAAGCATGTGGGCTGGCTCTGCCTGAAACGTCCCAGCCACTCGTGCCCGTACAAATTGTGCGACTGTCAGTGCGATCTGTAAGTAGTGAGCAGTTCTGATGGAAATGATGTGTGTGTCTCAACTATTTATTGTGAGGAAGCTAGACAGAATATGCTGAGTACCGCTAGTCATATGGCCATGAAGGTCAGTCCTGCAAGGCCTGAGGTAGTCGCAGGCAGCCGGAACGCCCGATCCAAACCAAGCGTGCGGCCTGTTCACTGTCGTTGTCGCTCGTGACTCAGCT